>CAJPEV010004084.1:0-24982 GCA_905338385.1 Darwinula stevensoni
AATTAGCGTCAGTCAGTCAGTCAGTCAGTCAGTCAGTCAGTCAGTCAATCACGATCGTCTATATATATTAGATAATGATCCTTATGATGCAAAGTGTCCCAGAGCCAAGAACAGGAGCTGGTCCAAGAGTAATGTACGAAGCAAAAATTTTTATAACTAGTGGCAGGTAAACCTACTGCTAACCGAAGGAAACAGAATGCTCTGTTGTCATGGAAGGAGCTACCATGATCTTCAGGAGCTACCACCGAAGTAGCACCAAAACATGTTCAATAAACGTTTCATTCAAGGTATTGCCAATGCTCTAATAACGTTCTTGGGAACGTTCTATTAACTGCGTGAATATCCGAGATATGGAGCGATCAAAAACAGTTCCAAATATGCGTTCCTTGTCGAATCAAACTACATCTCATCGAGGACGCTTGAAATTCCTGAATTCCTTGAAGCAGGCGGGAAGCACTGCAGTTAGCGATGCAATTGTTCCCTTTCGAGTACCACTGCAACTCTCGTTTCTTCTCCATCCGGAAGATGACGTCACGAGAGCTATCTTAAATTTTCCATGAAAGTTGCCTCTCCTTTTCGTGAGGCCGATTGGAAAATTTCATTTCATAAAGGCATATCTTTGAATGATAATGAATATTTTCTTGAAAATCTCAGTTCATATCACGAAGCTTTTGGCCTGTGGAGCTGTGACGCAGACAAACAAACATTCGTCGCGGTACTTAGCTAGCCGTCAAGATCGCACACGCGATATATTGAACCTTCAGACATCGGTTGCTGCGCAATCACGGTCATCCGGTTTGAAATGCAGAAATGCTATCAGTGGTAAAGTATACTGTACATGGTCACTAATACGCTACAGTAGTTTCACTTCTAAAAGCTTCAAGTTACTGTTCTCGTTTTTCTCTGTTCACCTATTAGCATTAATAACATTAACATATACATTTTATGTCTGAGAAAAGGCAAAACCAGGTAACACGTAGCAGTGGGTTGCAGAATTTGAGAGGAGAGTCGATTCATGATGTTTACATTTTTCTCGTCACGTCCTTTTAGGATCACCTGTTTTTTTTTTCAGGGTGGGGGGGTTAGAGGCCTATGCGATCACTCACTATGCATCACTCGTGGCAATGTAATCATGCAATAAGAAAAAACAATGGTCAATATTTGTGACAGCACAATGTGCTACTCTCCCTTTCATGTGCGTGTGCCTTTCCATTTACGAGCATATTCCATGATATTGTTAATTTTTTAGCCTTGGAGGATTTACGGATTGTTCAATGCTTCGAATTAGTTGGCTTGAATTAATCGATGTCCGGAGGCTAAATGCATAGCTTGCGCGATCCTGACCGTTAGTTAGGTCATGTGATAAATGTGTTTTTCTGCGTGAGTTCTACGGGCCAAAAGCTTCGAGAAATGAAATGGCGTTTCAACAGAAATGGTCATCATTTGATGACATATCTTTAAGAAGAGAAATTTACGAAGCGTCTCACGAATGTGAGGAGATGCAACTTTCACGGAAAATAGCAGATCCGCTCTCGTCTCGCCATTTTTCGGATATACGAGGAGTCGAGAGTTGCGACGATTCTCCCGAAGGATACGCAGGCATCTCTTACTGCGGTGCCTGTTGCTGGGAATAAAGGGATTTAAGTTCGAGACGGCTCGAGACGCTTAACGGCTCCGAAGAAAGTTATACACGAACAATATGAACGTTTTGCCATGTTCGTAATGCAGGATAAATTCAGCAACATAATGTAGATGTAGCAACATGGAAAACAACCATATTCCAAAAAATTCAACATTTTAAAAAAACTCGGCAAAAAAATGTTTTTTGGGACCATGCGTCCTGATGGCAGGACGCATTTTTTGACAAAAAATGCGCGTGGTCCCACGCGGCGGACAAGCAAAAATAGGCTGGTCCTCAACGTGTTAAATGAGACATGGTTAACTTCGGGAATAAATTTATAAGGGGAACCATACGAGTACTTGGGGAATTTATTGCATCCACATGTTCATTTCATTTTTCCCAATCATATGTATTTTTTTATTATGTTCCGACACTGCAGTGCAACAGGTCCCTTTGTGCGAACTTCCTGATAGGTCCACGTTACACCTTTGGAGTGCTGAAAATCCACTGACAAGATCTGAACGTCCGAAAACCAATCCTTGAACAAAGCTCCAATGAGGCGGGAGTATCTTGATCAATGACAACGTATGGAATGAGACCATACGTTGACACAATATGTCTAGAGACCCAACGGATGATGAGCGTTGCCAGGCCTCTTCTTCGATGATTTTCCTTCACGTAGAGCATCCCCTGGCCACCATATGAAAGCAAGATATACCATCCTGCCAACTCGTCTGTAAAACAAATTCCATTCAAAAGTCACGCTATTTTTCGCCTTATTTCGCCGTAAGATCAATTTTACGGCAATGCAAACGATGGAAACTCGGACAATTCAATGATACGATGAGAATACTCAGAAGATGAATGCCTCATATGGTTCCCAACGGACTTGCTTGTGTCAGTTTGTAATTTAGAGCATCGTGTACTTTCAATATCCAGAAAACGTACGTCCGACCTGAAACAGAGTTTACGCCAATATCGTTTGCTGTTTTCCCTGCCGAGTGATTATCTAGTAAGCAACACGTTGTGTCCTCGAGAAACCATCAGTAGAAATGGGGTTGGATAGATGTTTTGAGCGATTTTCTATGAATGACATGTTTCTTTCACAAGAATGTTGACATGGAATCAATGAAACCAATGCTTTCGAGTCATTCATGGGCAATGTCCATCAAGTCTGATATTTAAAAATACGTCCCATCATGGAAACGGATGTGCACCATTATGAACTTCCGCTTCAGCTTCGACAACTGCTGAAATCGCCACTTGACCATGTCTTCCCAGAGAAATTCCCCGGAAATCGACTCCTCATGAAACAGCAGAATTTAAGAATACTGAAAAATCTGCAATTCCACTAAGGTCACATTACGTTAACGGACTCAGGAAAACCAAAGCGATTTTGCAGTAGAAAAATATATTATTTTTTAATTAATCCGTATTTAATGTAATTCAAGTCTGAAAAGTGTTTTGCAAATGATTATATTTTATTTCTATCACTTGTGACTGGAAAGAAAACCCTGAAAACATCACTTCTAAACCGCACATTGAAAAATGTGCCCCTTCTGGGTCACTCTGTATATGCAGGGTGGCCCCCTGAGAAATATATGAATATTTGAAAAGTAAAAAAGGAACTTTCTTTCCAAAGAAATTAGGCTTTTAAATTTTGAAGGATTAATAATTAAAACATTATGAAAAATAAGGCAGCAGGTTTTTTCGGGCAACCCTATATATCGGACATATTAGGCATTGGAAAGGGCAATGAGGACGGCACCATCCAGCAAGGGCAGGAATATGTCATACTTGAACGTCTTTGAGTGTTTTCCATTCATCTGATCATTGGAGACCTGGTCAACGAGATCAAAATTAACCATGTCGCATTTTCTGTTTTAAAGTGCTTCCTTGAATATCACGATGTCAATTAAAACACACAACAAGCATTGCTAATATGTTGAAGAAGACTAAATCTCTGGCAGGTAGTAATAACAATAGATTGCTCTGTGACATGGCATGACTGATTCAAATTATTATTTCCTACAAATGAAAAGTTACATATCCATGAAAGAAGCATTATTATCATCATCATATCATCATCATATCATTATCGTATCATTATCATATCAGCATTATTTAATTTCTTTCATATGTTGTGCATCGGAAAACTTTCCATGAGAAACCATGAGGATGTGTTTGACTTACCGGGATTCTTCATGAATATACCAAAGCCACGGCCCAATATCAACATATTTTTCACTCTTTCTAAAGTGTTGGGACCTTTGTACCTCCAGTTGTCACTCACCAGATCTGCATGCTCTACACTCAATTTCTTGATCTCCAAATCATCAGGAATCCTGCTGGGAAAAAGAAGACGCTGGTATTTCTTCCAAAAGGGGGATTTCGATTGGATGTGCCTTCCTATTACACATAGTGCAAAAAGATGCGAGTCAGTCAGGCTATAATGCGAAGAGGAAGGGACTCTTATGCACCAAAAGGTTAGTCCTAATCTGCCAGGGGATGTTGGAAGCCTCAACAGAGCCAGTAGACTCAGACAAACTATTCATCAGGTATGTTTCAAGATGATGTCACATAAGAGTGGCTGGTGAAGTTGGTGGTTCGCCTCACTAATGAAAACATTTAACGGGAAACATTTCCAAGTCGCTTGCACTTTCTTAGGAATTCTGAATATAAATGGAATGTCTGTCGAGTGTTTGTGAAACCATTTCTTATGACAAATTGCTTCCCTTCTTAAAAAAACAGGTAGGCTGTTCACCTATTAAGAGACTTGCACCTGCAACTACGCCATCAGATACATGTATGTGGAAAAGTTGATACACTTTGGTCATTTCCATTCAGTTATCTTAGCAGGAAAAAGTTACAATATGTTGGCGTGCTTTCAGATTCAGAGCATTTAGGATTTCAGGATGATGTGTTCTATCTCTTACCTTTCATTCCATTTCAGAGCTAGATGTCTGTCACATATCAATTCCAAAATTGCATCTGGACCCTCCATAAGAGGAGAGGCACATTTTTCTCGGCCAACTTTTGTAACGATGTCCCAGTATCGATGTGGCAATACGGAGAAGGTGAAACGTTCTCTCCAATCTAATGTCTTAATGCACTTCTCCAACAGTTCCAAGTCGGATCCAATGCAGCAAATGATGTAGGTCGGTTCCTGAACTGGGTATCGCTGCCACTCCGGCTAAAATCAAAATTGGATTTTAGGAATTATTATTTGCATTTCTTCGAGCATTGTTAGCTCTTTTGAATGAAACGGACTGTTCAACTCACATATGACAGGATGACTACGTTCGGATCATTTGGAAGAGCTGGAACTAGTGCCTTAGTTGACGGTAGAAGCCCTGCCTGCATCATAACTAGTATATTGTATGCCTAACATAGGAAATGAACAAAATTGAGAACACAGAGGAATTCATGTACTAATCAATTAATCCTAACAGTTTCGAATATGAATAATGAGCAAATTGCGAACAATACTTATGAGAATGTTACCCCAAATGAACATCAAAGAGGGGAACGATATGTTTCCCATTGCTTCTCATATATTCATCCCAATTTAAGACCTTTTGTGAGACCCTCACAATAAATTGGAAACAAAATGTAATCATGCTTTATGAAACTTCAGATTCATATATGTCTAATATTAAATTTATGACCAGTAAATTGAATGTCACATATACCGCCCTTCAGAATTCAAGAAGTATAACCTATATACTTTTCCTCTCTGTCTTGCCCTCAGGTTACACAACGGGATATCTATCCACGGAATACATGACTCGAAAATATGGACCCACTGCATGAACTCTCTAAAAGTACAAAGTATAGGATAGTGGGTAGAATGGTTCAAAATGTAGCACTCACAGTGACAGACTCCGGTAGGTAGGTCTGAAGATGTTCCTGGAGACCCTTCAGCTCATTTCTCTCCACAACACGTAACTTCACTTCCTCTGTCATGAACGAAGTGTTTCTTCCCTAAAGTAGATGAATTGAATGCACATGTGTAAGTGTGGTAGAGATTCAACAGTCCTCCAACTAATTGTTAATACCAATACATATTTAAACAAGATGGGCAAGCCCAGTCTACAAGTGGGCCTCCTTTCATTTAAGGAGACCCACATGTTGGCACCCAACGGAAGAAAATACCAACTCTTCCCAGTTCTGAGTAATCTAAAAGCATCATTTTCCAGTCACGTTTTAAAAATTACCCATGATCCCCATGGAATGACAATCGGAGGGTGGAGGGTTGATTGTGCTTGTAGCCAACCACCACGAAGGTTGGTAAGGAACCGACAGCTTTCTTTGTTGACATGACACCGCGCCCGTAGCTCTGATCGTATGCGCATGCGCATTGTGATCCATTTCCTGAAGGTATCACAGGTGTTCATGCCACCCGCTCCGTGACTAACTCTCAAATCTAGAATTTCCAATACAAATTCCAATTTTGATGCAAATTCTCCATAAAACTAATACATCCCGTATCTTGTTCATATTTACCAGCTTGCCAATTTTCGGATTATTCAGACAAATATTTTCATTGTTATCGTCGGACAACCTAAGTGTATCACACGGACGCACAAGACGGGACCATGCGTCGTCTGTTTCCTTTCAGGAAAGGAGGTTCAATAAAAAGGATGTAGGCAACGTGAACGACCAACTTTGACAGTTATGGCCAATCACGAAGAAGACAAATACATTTTGTCGTGCACTGTCTTCATGCTATTTATTAATAAAAACTGCCAGTTTCTCAAAGCGAATCAAACTCCTGGAAAATTATATGCTTCTTCATTGCTGAATAGTTGTCTTCATGAGGCAAATATTCAGAAAAATTCCAAATCAATTGCGCTCATCAGAATGCTCGGAATACCGTTTTCTGCGCTGAAGACAAGAGCGGCTAATTCCATTTCAAATCAGGCTGGCCCATATTTTCCAGTCAGGTAATAGTCTTCCATGCTTTAAAAAAATATTGGTCCTCCCATTATAATTATGAAATTTGATTGGTTACTTACCTTCGTATCTGCTATTGATTCAGTGAAGAACATTTTATTCATGGAGGGCTCTAAAAAGGACGACATTCCAAACCTCTCTTTCCCCCACTTTCAATTTCCTGTATCTGCTATGCTAATATATTTCTCATATATATATTTTTCATTATTTATTTATTTATTTATTTATATATATGTATTATGTATATTTTTAATTAAAAAATAATCACTTACAAGAAAGTGTGTACCGTGCACTCATGGAAATGAACCTGGTTATGCTTTCATAAATTCGTATTTGGCCATTTTTAAATTCAGAAAATATGTTGAATTCGCCCGTTTATGGCGATTTTTGTCGTTAGTTACATGCGTCTCCCATCTTAAATTAAAGAAACTTTCTGAAACGACAGGCATCTATGCATCTCTGGATTTCATTTTGCATTAATATCATTCATGTCTAACTTGATATTAATTGACAAATGCCGTTTTCCGAAATCGTACCATCGGCCATCGGCCTCTGACGCCAGTACCCTATGGAGGTGCAATGCGAAAAAAAATTACATGAGGTTGATTCCACGGCTAGGCGCCGGCCCTCCTTTCTCACTGAAAGCGAGTACTGCCAGCCTCTTCCAAGCAAACCTATCGCTTGCATTATGTTACAGCCGTTTTATAGAAACCAACGGAGACGGAACAAAAATAAAGAGCGGGAAAAATTGCATCTACATTTATGTTGTGCTCTTGCACGGGATGTCAATAAATGCTCTCAACTGAAGCAATTGGTAGCAAGCCGACCACTGACAGCCTCAGAGAAACACAGACAGGCTCGATCGGACCAATTTGGATTTCCATTATTTCAAGGGGGCCTACTGATAAGTACCACATTATTTCAAAGTGGGCCTATTAAAAGTTATAAGCGGTTTATTCTATAGGCCACAATTGGCGCATGCACTGTTATCCGCACTGGAACCAACCGATGGATATGAGGAAGAAATCGGCCCTCGGCCCACCTTCCAAATGTGGCCACCATACAGCCCTAGTCATAACTAGGGCTGTCACGATAGATCGATGCATCGATACCACTATCGATAGTTGGAGATATCGATAGTTTTTTCGACCGTCGCGATGCATCGGCAATATATTTTTAAGGGAAAATATCCCATTGGATTGAGGCAAGTACTGTACAATACAGTCCGTCCAGACGGGAAAGGAAGAAGCGGCGTGACCCGCATGGGCTTGGAATTTCTAATCACAATTATATTCTGGAAATGCTGGGACTGACTATATTAAAGACGGGAAAGGAAAAAAAAAGTCAGATCGGAGACAGCAAGTGGGAAAGGAGAGGTGGGGGGGAAGCCCAAGAATATTTTATTATCGTCAGTTACAGTCTCTGGCTCAATCTCATCAGGTGCATGCGGCAGATGTGGACTGTTCTTATACTCCCTTGATTTCGAAACGTACATTGCTTAATCCCCTCTCTGTATTTCTGTCTATCACTTTAGTATGCAGGCTTAACTTTTTAAAATGTAAATTTGCCTTGAGCGTTTTATCTCTACTTAAGGTGAAATCGAAGTGAATGACATGGACGTTGCTTATTCCAGGCCTGTACCGATGTTTCAGCAATCGCCGGTGTGGCACCATCAGCAGGTTTCCTATCTGCCGATGCCGACGTCCAAAGACTGTGTAGAACGAAGAAAATTAGGGCTGTCCTGATGCATCCATCGATGAACAGATGTCATTTTCGATAGTTGGAGGCATGGTAGGTTTCATTACTCTTTGCGAAGGTCACACATTCCCCTTGCACCCCCTATCACAAGCATGAGATTATGGAATCCGGATAGAGGTCCGCGCTCCGATCGCGGTGAGAAAAGATGGAATCCTCCGCCCCCCCCCCCCCCCCCCCCCCCCCCCCCCCCCCACCCCGAGCGCGGGGAGAAAAAATGGAATCCCCCCCCCCCCCCCCCCCCCCCGAAGCATCGATACGCTATCGATAGTTTAGGTCGATGCATCGATGCTTTGAAAACTGCTATCGTGACAGCCCTAGTCATAACTACATAGTATGAGTTCGTGAAAACACTATTATTTACCTCTTTCCAGCCATCAAGAATTTTCCGAAAACAAGCCCACAAGTGTTGATACATAAACTTCCGTTGACTGTGTCATCTCCGAAATTCATCAGTTACGGCGGTTTGATGGAGGAAGCAATGCGTATACTAAATCGAATTTTAAACATGTTATATGTTTTTCACACTTCCATTGGAATACTGAAATACTGTTCAAACGCCATGGAGAAGACTCAATTTTACAGTGCTGAACAAAAATCGGAACGGGTCTATCTGAGGAACTGAGCGAGATTAGCGATTGTGGTTGAGTGCGCCAAGAGAACGCATCGTGTCCTCATCATCGGTAAGTTTGGGCTTCGATTTTTGACTGAAACAATTTTTTGGAGAAATGGATAATAATAATATACTTTTCCGTAATCGTGGTGATAACGATAAAACAGCGCCGGGAAATTGTTTTCCTCTGTACACATGAGCTTCGTCCCAAGTTTTATTTGGCTGCTGCTGCACATCTCGTTGGCTCCTCGAAGTCGACGGCGCATCAATTAGTCGAAACGTTCAGAAGGACCGCTGGCGCGGTGGACGATCAGTTGAAATTTTTTGCACAATAAGCTCATTCTCATTTCCCGTGGTGTCCCGTATTTCTCTCTTTCCCAATTCATCCGCCACCCCGTTGATCTTTTTAAACGGTTTGACCTAGTGATGTTTGACTTAGTGATGAGCAATCGACTTCGAGTAGCCAATGTAGCAGCAGTAAAAAAAATTGAGATCAAGCTCATAGGTACAGAGGAAAACAAATTTCCGATGCTGCTTCATCATTATGACCATGATTATAGGAAATAATCATCATTATCCATTTCTTCGAAAAAGGGTTTCAATCGAAAAGTGAATTCCAATCTTTACGGATTATCAGAACCCAAGGAGTCCTGTCACCACACTTAACCAAAATCGCTAATCTCGCTACGTTCCTCAGATGGACCTGTTCGGTTTTTTTTGTTGTCCAGCACTGTATTTCTTTAAGATGCTCGAAGAGAAACATGGGAGCACGAGTATAGGATAAGGGGACGTCATTAAGATTGAGTGAAGTGCTGTAGCAACTTTTGATTCAAGGCGATAGGCTACGAATACTCGAGCATCAATGAACCCCATTGTGGAAATATCGTAGACGTTTAAGTTTGGAGGCTTAGTCTACCGCATATACGCACTGCATCCCCATCGCACGAAACGAAGCGAAAACACCGCACAGAACTGCACTAGAAAATGGAGAAAGCGATCCCGTTAGAACACCTGAGAGACGCACGAGCTAAGAACACGTGTGGAAGGAAAGTGATAGGGCAGGGAGGCCAGGAGGCCACTCGCTCTCGCGCTTGCGCGTGAATCCATCAACAGTCAATGCATTGCCCCGAGGGTTTATGAAGGAGCCCTTCTTCCTTTCGATGAAGTGGAAGACGGCGGTTGCCAAGCGTCTCGACCGGTCTCGACGCTGCAAGGCCACTCAAACCATCCCTCTCGACTCGGCTATACCGCAGACGCATTTAGGCTTTGTAGACGCCTTTCAGTCGACCTTGCAGAGTCGGGAAGAGACTGGTATGAACACGAATTCCACGTCTACTAGATGCCCGTGGCCGCAATTGCGGCATACTACCCATACATACATATTTTTTCTTACTGCTCATCAACTAGGAATAGACTTACCTAGGTTCCCACAGCCGACATTTGAACTATAATTCACTTCGCATATGCATCAAAGAGATGCTGAGGCGTCGCGTTCTATATATGCCAATATGTGCAATTCATAACTAAGCTTAATTAGTGAGTAAAGTAAATAAAAAATGGAAGGAACCATGAAAGATCAAGAAACGGGAGAAACGTGGGAACGAAGCGGAAAGTTTACATCATAATGAACAAAAAACTTATCGAGGAACGAATTTGACGAACAAAGAAGCGCTTCTTCAAAGACCACATCGTCGGTAACGGTACCAGCATCAGTTTTTCCCTGTTTCGGTCCATTGATAAGCTGAATCGTCAGCAATCGCCTGGTAAGCGCACGAAGAGCTCAGATGGATAGCCCTGTACTGATGGAAATGTTTCATTGCCCAAATGGAGTACATCGAGTTTCGTTTCCCGCAGCTTGCATGCTTTGTGTCAAACGAATCTTTCGAAACGATGGCCACAAAGGGCTCGTTTCGACGCAAGTCTCAATAATTTAACCGCAAGATGCTTTGCGGACGCCTGGCAACACTTAGCAAATGTCACCACCCAGCACAACTACTTCCCCACCGAATCGCTCATCGTCCAGCGACTCTTGACACGCCCTCTCCAGCGTTGCAGCACATCAGCGGGCGCCATTGGGGCTTTATCCCAAATGATGACTTTGGTAGCTCGAATCATCGCCTGATTTTTGAGCGATGCACGACAGGCTTCATCGTGAGCAGATCCATTGGCAAATCGAAGGTTGTGCGACGCGTCATCCCACCAAGCAGCAAAATTGCAGAAATACCAGACAGCACACAACGTTCACAAAAAATTGTCCACTCCCATGGCCTTGAGTGAATTCGTGTGGTGAACTGGAATTGTGTGCCAGTGCCACGTGATCTATCGATAATAAACAATCTAATATCTATAAATGATCGTGACTGACTGATTGACTGACTGACTGACGCTAATTCTAACCATCAAACCAATATAACCAAGAAAGGCTAGAAATCTGAAACTTGGTACATATGTACCCTTTGGGATACACAGTTCAGAAAAAAACCGACTTTGGAGGTACAAGCCCTGGGGGTACACATTTTGGGAGAAAACGTTTTTTAAAAATATATATTGTAACGGATGAGAATGGCATTGAGAATGCCAATTGGTTGTCTTCGGTTCGATGGTGTAGTGGTAGCACATGTAACCAGCAAAAAGAAGGTCCGGGTTCAATTCCCGGCCATTCCTTGACTTTCGTTTGGCTTATTTTGCCTTACATGTCCCGTTACTCATTCCCCCTCCATGACTTTACCTTTTCCTTGAGTAAAACGGAAAGACATGGAAAGCTGAAACCTGGCATGGACGTGCCTACCGAGACGATGAGTTCAGGACAAATGCAAAATTTTAGATGTATGCCCTGGGGGGGATATTTTTGGGGGCCGACGTTTTCAAGTATTTTTTTTTATCCTGGCGTATTGAGCTAGTGTGAAAAGATGAAACTTGGTACATAAATACATTTTGGGATGCTGCAGAAAAATTCAGACCTTGGAAGTAAAAGCCCTGGGGGCAAAAATGTCAAGTTTCAAAAGGAGATGTTTTAAAATAATTTTTTTGCATCAGTTAAACTGATGAACATGGAAAGCTGAAACTTTGCATGAATGTGACTACTGAGACAAGGAGTTAAATCAAAATGTTAAGTTTTGATACTTCCCTTGGGGGAATTATTTCGAAGGGTAATGTTTAGAATAAAAAAAATTGTCGTGGCGAATTGGACAGAGAGGGAGCTAGAAAGGTTAAACTTGCCAAAGAAGTACCTAATGGATATCTGAGTAAAGAAAAAATTATGCTTTTATTATATATTGATGATCGTCAGTAGCCGACTGACTGACATAAGTAGCTATTCGCATGCTGAGCTCAGGAAAAATTATACTTTGGTAATACGTGCGATAGGGGCGCACCATTTTGGGGAACATATTTTCAAATAATTTTCTTTGCTTCAATCAAACGGAGACACATGGAAAGCTGAAACTTGGCAAGAACGTGACCGCTGACGCACTGAGCTCAAATGTCAAACTTCCAAAAAATTTTGTTGGGGTTCATATTTTTTGGGGACGTAACGTTTTCAAATCATGTTTCATATCTTACCGAATCGGGCAGAAAAAGAAAAGTAGCTGGCGCACGCATAACGGCTTTTCGAAGGGTCGCTTTTCCAAAAACATATATTCCGCCAGGAAAAAGGGGAAATGTATAAGGCTAAAATTGGGAGGCATGGAGTTCCCTGATTCTGAGAAGAAAAAAACAAAATTAGTTAAAACCCATCAGGGCACTTTTTGTCAGTCCCATTTTCCTGATTTTTTTTTGATCCGACGAAACAAAGACAAAAATTTAAACTTCCCGCAGAAGAACCTGTTTGATGGCTGAGTACAGGAAAAATCCTACTTTTGAAATGTGTCCAATTAGCGTAGATTATAGGAGGGAAGTATTTCAAAATGTATTCTCCACCCTATCCTAATGCATGTGGAATGCTCTGTTGAACACTGTCTGCATTTTCATTCCAAAGCGGAAAAAGGCCAGCTTCGGCAAGTTTGTTGTCATGATCATGTTACGGAGTTCCATTCGAACCCATTGGAGTGAAGTATTTCAAAATGTATTCTCCACCCTTACAAAAAGGGACACAATAAAATATTTCAAGTTAGGCACAATAGAAATCATAGAAGTAATGACTTTGATAAAAACCAAGACTGTCGTCCACATTAGTCACTTATTTCAATGGGGACGTACATTAAGTACGTATTTGCTATTTCGCAAAGAATAAATGAATTAATCACTATTCAAGGTAATGTAGCGCCGAAGGCGCGACCATAGCGAGTTTATTTGCCCTTCGGGCAAACAAACTTGCTAGTAATATACCGATAATAGCAGTGACGTAATTCCCGTTCCGAATTGTCATGTGACGCTGCATTTGAAACACTTCATTCGCATCGTAAACGTAGAGTTCGGAAAAGCCTGATTTAGCGGAGAAACGACATTAAATGGGTGTAGTCGGGTCGTAGTCAAACGATAGACCACGCTGGATGTTTTGAAGTGGTAAAGACCATTATCGGTGATGTCAACAAACGTTTTACCGAAAGGAAGCAAACGCGTTTGCCTTGTTATACTGTCTGTTAAACTCGCGAATATTTCGAGCATTTCCCACTCTCCCGAAATCTCCAATGGGTTCGAATGGAACACCGTAACATGATCATGACAACAAACTTGCCGAAGCTGGCCTTTTTCCGCTTTGGAATGAAAATGCAGACAGTGTTCAACAGAGCATTCCACATGCATTAGGATCGCGATCATGCGAAATGGCTGGAATGACATCGGGGGTCCTAGCTAACGCAATTTGAGAATTGCTAAGGGTTCGACGCGTACGCACATTGGTTTCCGCGCAGCGTTAAAAGCCTTACGTTGCTCTGCATTTAAAGTAGTCCTGCTTCCGGGATTAATATATTTAAGTTGCTCATCAGTCAGTGCAGACGTTCCCAGCCTCGCCACTTCTCTTACGCGGGCGCATCTCATCAGTATTAAGCTTTTTAACCCATCCTGCCCAGCCTAGGTCCTGAAAGGCATAGACGTGTAGGCCTAACAGTTCCTCGGACGAATTACGAAACGCGCCTGTATAATAACCTAAGAAGACTAAAATGTGAATCCATTTGTTACTCCACGTAGTACCAGAATTCATCGACTATACATGTTCGATTCTCAATTTCCTGATCTCGTATTCTTCATTAGGCGTCGTAGCACATGCTACCTTTCTTCAACACCTTCCGGAACCAAAAAATCAAATTCCTGGTATTCCTCTCTGAAGGCATCAACGGAAACGAAATTGTGCAGCATCTCCCAACACCGAATCACTCCAGCTCCACTCACAGTACCATATCCCTGAGGTTGTGGACAACAACGAATCGCACATTTTTAAAATGTGAGATACATTCCGCTTTTTCTTCCTCCTCCCTTGGCTGGCCACTCCTGGAGGAGTTATGGAGGAAAAAGATGAACCACGAGAAAGATATTGATTTTTGGGTGACGAAAAGAGCCATTTTTTGCTGTTTGCGATGCGTCATTTCGCCATGCAAATTCAGCTAGCAGCAGTTCATTTAGGATCACAATGCTGGCTCAGGTCTTGTCTTCCAGTGTTGCCGGACATTGTGTGGAAATTATGCCAGATTCACGACTGCTTCAGTCTTCGTATTGTAGTGTGCACCTTTTGTTGAATAATGTATGATACATTGTTTCGCTGAGTTCATTAGTTGAGCTGAGAATGAAACAGTGATTAGGAATGATCGGTGGAAGTTATGGGATATGAATATATCGAATCCGGAAATACCTGAGTTAAGATGGGGCGCGCAATGTATTTCATGACTCCCGGAGGCATAATGGTTTGCGGAACTCCAGATGAGTTTAACGTTCCGCGTCCACAATAAAATGTTTCATGAAAAGCGAAACATCCCTCAAATCGATCGAGCGTTGCATGTACTCTCTGACATGGTTCGTGAAGGTATGAATAGGCATGCGATCGAACTAACATGTCACGTCCTCGACGAGATTTCTTGAAGACCACGGATTTACCATTTTAAGCCAATTTGACCAGGTTTTTCTAGATTTGAATTTTTTAAATACAAAGGTAGGTCTTGCGTGTCTTGAAGGCAGTCGTTTGGGTAGGTCTATGCCTAACGTTTGAGGTTTGAAGAAAGGAATAGTCTTTGAAAATTGGTTTCGCATTGCTTCATGAATCATGTTTAATACGATGAGACACAGCCTTCTTTTGTGGAAGGACAGTAGGTTTAAAACTCGGAAACCAAACGCCAAAGTGGAAGACAACAAGTTCCCTGAAAACCGATAAGGGCGAAAAGCGAAATTCGTATGTGAAAACGATGCCGGCAAATTCATTACCTACGCGAAACTGGTCCATTTTGGACACATACTAGAGTGTTAAGTGATGAACCAGACCTTTTATCTGGATACATTGAATAGCTTTCGTGATGCAGCCTCCTGGAAAGGCAAGAGGAATGAGAAACAAAAACATGAAACATGGATTCTGCAATATGGCAGCACCCCGATCCTCACTGCCGTCTCCGTGCGACAGCTCTCAATACATTGACTGCGAGGGTTTGCGACACGCCATGGTTCTGTCAGCTACATAAGGATGACATGACAGTCGATGTTTTAACGACAAATGGCATCCTTATTTTCGACTACCGGCCTTATACACAGATTTTCCTCAATGTGACCTCATCCTCTTTCCCAAGTTGAGAGATGTGGATAAGATTGTATGACATTGAGTGAACTAGAAAGCACGCGACAATGGTGCAAAAATCCTAATGTTTGGTACTGGCACCCCTTACAAAGGCCCGAACGTCCTCGCGGCGTGCTACACCGATGTACGGGTCTCCTCAGGGATGAAACTTCCTCTTGCGAGGGTTATGTAACTTAGCATTCATCAAGAATAAAGTAATTCCCCGAACTAGGAAATTAAAATTGGTTTTGACCTTACTGCATTCACGGTAGGGATGGGGAGATAGAGGCTTGGTGCGTCAAGTATCTTATCAATGTCTGGAATTCCACAGTATCTTTCTCTTATAAACAAAGCGGTTGTACAGTCATGAGAGTCTTTTCCCATCAAATGGTTAGAGAGCAGTCACGAACGTTTTAGTATACCTTCTACCTCTTACATCGCTGAGAAGTTCACAGAAAATACCATCATAACACCAACGCCTGTAGTTACTCAAATCCGTCACTGTAGAAGGGACGAAGTGCAGTACGTCAAGAATTTGGTGACCTGGCGTTCAATCGAATGATTTCAAGTAATAAAACTGGCGATATCTTCCTGGGGGGTGTGAACAGCACCGGAGCATGGCTCGTACATGTGGACTCTCATTTGGAAATTGTGAAGGAGTTGAAGCTATTAGGTGAAGGGAAAGTAATGCTTCTTGCATTAGACGAAGAGCATGAGGTGCTGATTTCCTGCACAATAGAGGATACTTGTGAAATAAGGCGTTCCAGTGATATTTCTGATCTGCTTTGCTCGTCGATGCATTCAGGGATCATACGGGAAACCTATGAGGATGCTTCAGTTGTTAGTTTCGTTGCTCCTGGTCCCCTGTACGAAAATGTCTTATATGTCGGATATTCGAATAAACCCAAGAACTCAAGCCTCAAAATCCATCGCATCGACCTGAATCCTCCACTCCTCTCATCAAGAAGTCTAAGTTGCACGGAGAAGAAACAGTTTCAAACAATCTCGACAGGCTTCGGTCAAGCCTCCGTCGAATTCGACAGCGAGAGAGCTGATTTCCTGTTTCACATCATTCATGGATTTCAATATAAAAGTTTCAGTTACTTCATCTTCGTGAACGACAGCATGACGATGTTGGCGAGAGTGTATCAGCACGAAGAAATGGGTAACCTCTATGATTCCCTGACAGGGATTCGCCTGGCTTGTCACGATCTCATTACTGCGACTGCTGCAGCTCTTTCTATGACCGACAACTATGAGGATTTGCTTATTACCTTTTCTAACGGCTCATTGACACCCACTCTCTGCCTGTATTCGATGGCCGGCATCGAAAAGAAGTTCGACGACGTCGTTTCGAACTGCCTCAAAGGAGTTGGAACGCATGGTCTTTTCACCCCTGAATTGCATACATGCAAAAAGCATGTGAGTCATTCAACAGTCGTCTTCATATAAAATTTAGATATCGATTATGTTTTCGACTTATCTCAGATTCCCTTGAATAGGCCAATGGAACATCGTGTACCAAGATAAGAGAAACACGCAAATGTCACATCACTATTTCACTAGTCAATTTTCTCTCCGTGAGAGAAAGTTCTAATTAAGAGAATTTTGTAAAAATCTTTAAGCGAAATTTGTTGTTTGGAACTGTCCAAAGCGCCTCATTAATACTGAATTATCTTTAACAAAGGGGAAGCCCATTTGCTTGAGCGATACTAGTGTGGAAGCCGCAAGGGAATAGATTTTATATGATTAGATGATTATTTCACTTTCGAAGTGGCAAAACATTCATGTAAAGTAATCTGAATCATTTCTGAGGCGTTCCAGCTCAAGTGGTCAAATTTTAGTCACTTATGTTGGGCTTCAAACTCCGATTTGCTTGAATAAATTATTGCATATTGTCAATCAAGACTCATGAAAAAATCCAGAATTTTGACTCTGGTTCTAACGGATCTCGAGATACGCGGCCCCAAACTTCACCCCTAAAAGGAAAAGTGGCCTTAAGGGTTAAAGCGGCACCTTTGGTCCTAGTCGAACTGGAAACGCGTTCTAGAACTCTAAAGCTGAGACAATGGAGAATCGCATTATGAAATGCATTTTCTAATGCGTTTCTGAAAATTTGAGTTACGCAATTTCCCAAATTGTAAACATTGCAGAATTTTCCACGCAAATTAGTAGCACTAGGATCTATGATAGCACCTCGACCTTCCGCAACCTTCTAGACTAAGACAATTGCAATTCAGTTACTAAATTTCAACTTCCGACGTTTTTGAAAAAAAGTAAAAATTAATTTTGAAAAGTCCAAAATTGCCTTTTTTCACCAACTTTGACAGTCCGTACTTCTTGTTTTAAACAGGATATAAAATTGTAACCATTGTCAAATGAAAGCCCTATCCAAGCGTGTTCCATTGACATATTACTCGTGTTATTACTTTTACTTTTAATGTCTGTGTGTTTTTTGTTGAACTTTTGAATTCCGCATATTCCGAAACGAAAGATATGACTGAAATTACAGCGATGTGAATCTTGGTTAAACAACCAGACCTTGGCATATCTCACATTCGACTCATTAATATTGCTATTTCAATTATATGCTTGGATTAAGCAATAAAATATCAATATTCAACATGATAATGCATTTCCACAATCAATAATTTAGTCGGTATCTTGAACGCAAGCATGCATACATTTTTCAGAAGATTTAGACTTCAAAATTGAGTTGTTTTTCTTCATAGTGTAATATGGCCCACAAAGACACCTTAAAGCTTGCAAATACGCAATAACTGTTACGGACAGTATTATGGGAGTAGTGGCGATGCTGGACTGTCTGTATATTGCCTCCGTGACCTGTTTCCTCATGTATGGGCGAACGTTGTCATGTCGAGACGTCCAGTGTAGAGTTCATCAGCTGGTGCCGTTTATCCCAGTCTTAAAATATCGCACCATTTTGAATCCCACCACTCTCTGGGCAGATTGTGAATGTTTACCACATATAATTTGGAACCTTCTCACGATGCTGGCGGTCACAGAACCTTCCTGCTGCAGAAACCAACTAGTTCATCGCTGCCCAAGGTTGTGCCCCTTCATACTTCTCCTTGCATATCATCCTTGCTGTGTCAAACTCTTATTCTTACGATAACTGGGATTGGAGTTCGTATCCGCAGTGATCACTACATGGCGGCAGATATCAAACTTTCCACTGAATATGGTTGGCTGTTTAGTAGCATATACGGTTTTGTAATGGGATATTTACAATTTCGGAAATTGCGTAACTCACATTTTCAGAAACGCATTAGAAAATGCATTTCATAATGCGATTCTTCATTGTCTCAGCTTTACGAGAAATGCAAGAAGAATGCGTTCAAGAATGCGTTTCTAGCTAGACTAGGACCAAAGACAGCGCTTTAACCCTTAAGGCCACTTTTCCCCTTGGGGGGAAGTTTGGGGACGTATGTCTCGAGATCAGTTAGAACCAGAGAGCCAAAATTCTGGATTTTTTCATGAGTCTTAATTGGTAACATGCAATGGTTTTTTGAGCAAATCGGAGTCTGAAGCGCCACCACCCCTTGATCACTGAACTGGAATGCCTCTACTCCGATGACTTATTGCGTCCCTAACTTCAAATCTATTTCATTTTGCTCTTTCTTGTAAGAGCGGAAAATAAGTTTTAAATGCCTCCCTCCCATTATTCGTCCTGAGAGGACTATTTTATAATTAGGATTTTTGCTTCACTCAGCTATCCATCAGGTATGTTTCAGCCACGTTTCAACTTTCTGTCGCTTCCTGTTTTGTTGGGTCAAAAAAGATTTGGGAAAATGCCCGTCTTTAAAAAGAAAATGTGCCCAGTGGGATTTTGCCTAAAAATAACAATATTTGCTGAAGTCAGAATTCAAAAATGTACATGCCCAATAATGTTCAACCTTTTCCTTTGTCCTTTTCGTTGGTAAAAAATATGTTTCGAAAAACCGACCCACCCAAAAGCTCCGCCCTGAGGTGAAGTACAACAAATGCTTAATATTCGATACATTCAATACCATGTCGGTTCCCCGTTTTCCTACTTCAACAATTTCTTTCAGCCAAATATTCTAGAGCAAATATATTATTTGAAAACGTCACCCGCAAAAAAATTAAGCCAGGAAATACATCTCAATGTTGACAATTTCCTTGTACTCAGTGTTTCGGTTCACACCAAGTTTCAACTTTCAATGTCTCTCCGTTTGACTGAAGCAAAACAATGATATCTTGGGCTGGGAGATATGGATTTTTAAGTATCCATATTGCCGACCTATATATCGCCAGATCTCGCGATCTCGCCAGGGTTCAATCGGAGGGCAGGGTTGGTATTATTGGCGCATTTATTTCAGGGCAAAACCACTTTATTTTTGGAATGATTCTGATGTGATATTACAGGGTGACACAAAAGTTCTGTACGCTCGGTTATCTCAACTTTTTATAACCATTTTTAAAGAACTCAGAAATGGGGACAACGCTATTAGAAACTACAACCATTTCAACAGATTATGCCTGCAAATTCATTCAAAATGACCACCTTTTGCTGTAACACAATCGCGAAGTCTCTTTCGGAATGCATCGACTGCGGCATGCAGGGTTTCCTGGGGGATTTTGATCCATTCCGTTTGAAGGGCATGCTTCAGGGATTCGAGAGATGCATGGGGAGTAGCACAGGCTTTGCTCTCCAAGATGCTCCACACGCAAAAGTCCAATGGGTTCAGGTCTGGACTATAAGGAGGCCATTCTGCCGAGGTGATGAAGTCAGGGAATTCTTTTCTGCAGAAGGCCTGAGTGATTTTTGCCTTGTGGGCTGGCGCAGAGTCCTGTTGGAAAGTCCATTTGCGGTTTCCGAAGTGCTTTTTGGCCCAGGGCATTACAGTATCCTCCAGGATAAGGTCACGATAGGCAATCGCGTCGATCTTCATGCCAGACGGCACAAAAACCAGGGGCGTGCGCCCCTCTGCAGTGATACCCGCCCACACCATCACAGAAGCTGGCATCTGTGTTCGAGAGACACGTCGGAGGTCTTGAGAGATACCTGACGACTCTGCTGCCCATACTCGATCATTTTGAGAGTTAAATGATTGCTCGATCGTGAAGAGCTTCTCGTCAGAAAAGAGGATATTGCGATGGCAGCCATCTGCGAACCGACGGAGAAGGGCCTGCGATCGTTGCAGCCTAGTTTTCTTCGCTTGCTCCGTGAGATGTTGAGCGTTTTGGAGTTTGAAAGGCCGAAGATTCAGCTTGCTCTTGACAATTCGCCGGAGCGATTCGCGATTTATCTTAGTCGTTTGGGCCATTTTTCTCAGCGATTGCTTGGGATTTCGACGAAGCCGAGATCTAACCCTTTTGATGTTGGCAGTGGTTGACACAGACTTCGGTCGACCTGATCGATGACGATCTTCTGTAGAGTTTGTCTCAAGGAACCGCTGAATTGTACGTTTGATGAAGTTCCGGTTGTAGCCATTGTTCTGGAGCAGTCGGAAAATCTCGGTGGGAGACTTCCCAGCTTCGTGCAAACTGATCACAGCCGACCGACGATCTTCATTGGACAATGGCATGACGAAACTGATAGTTTCATCAGCACTTTGAGAATCCCCTAAGTCGCGCGTACCTTAAGCTACGTGTAGAAACCAAGCCAAGCATATATGAACGTGGTAGCTTAGAATCAAAAACAGTTTTTTAAAGTGTACAGAACTTTTGCGTCACCCTGTAAAAGACTGACATAATCGTAGTTTGTTGTTCAAAGCTAGGAGAGAGAACATTTCGACGATATCTGCCATAAAGCATGCACCTTCCGTTATGACTGGCGTATCGGTGATCATCGACCTCCATTTCGCCGTATTATTAATGTGAGGATCGAAGGAAATTAATGTCATTGATTTCGTCATGCAGCTCTGCTTCTGCAGGTTCGTAGATGTTCGTGTGGGTTGGGGAAGTGATGAATTTTGTCTCAGGCTCGAGAAGCACATTCTGAAAAATCAAATGATGAAAAATGGACATTTTCCCTCACATTGGGATGTTCTTCCGGTATAATGGAAGTTTTCACATTTCGAATTCGTTTACCGAATTCGTTTTTCCCGCCTTGCCTACTAACCTTTCCAGGTCATAGGCAAGACGGGATGAATTAACCTTTACATGTCAAATGTTTCCTTATTCAAAATGCATGCACTATTCCTTTAGACAGGCCCCACATCCTCCATCCATCACCCACCCATCTTAGTTGTTTATGGCTCACCAGCGTCTGCTGATTTTGAATGTTATTCAGAGCTGGCTGGTGAAATATCCGCCGTCATTTAAAGATCAAATTGCATGAATCAATTTCCCTCGTACGAGGCTGTTGCCGTAATTTTTTCAGGAAATTTTGTTTTAAATGCAATGCATCTTTGAAAATAACCATATCGACAGAACTATGCATGTAAGAGGAGAAAAATAATAACCGTTGGAAAAAAATAACCTGACTCAGTTAATGGTGCGTTATATGAGACAATTTATTCATCATAGTAAGAAAAAAGGAGGGAAATCCAAATAACACGCTCAAAAGATAAAATAATACACGAGTCATCCAAACATTTTGACAAAAGTGTGAGCTGCATCATCTTGTATTTGCACGAAGATTACCATATACGTAGAGGAATAAATTTAAAGGAACCAATTAAAACCTCTTTTTTTAATATCCTGCACCGATCCTCCTCCTGCCATATAGATTGCTGGGGTTGGTACCGAATCATCGAAACTCATGTCGACAAATGTACATTTTGTCGAAAGACAATTCAGCGAACGGATCTATACATCGAAGGATTAATTCACAGGAGTGTCTGGAGATCGAAAGTTTTAGGCTTTCGGTTTAAACCGAAGGCTTATGAAGCCGAAAAAATACTATTGGGTTGGAGAGAAAGTCTTGGAACACTATCTAAAGCTATTTATTAAAATATTCAAAGGAATAATGGGCAGGGCTTCGCATTTGTATATGCTGGAATGTTCTCGAAGCTTCTCCCCTCGGAGTATATAAGGCAGCTTCTGCCATTAGTTGGCAGCCATGGCTCCGATCGAACAAGCAACTCTTCGCCTCATCGTCTACTATGAGTTCCTCCAAGGACATACTGCGAGAGCCGCCGCGGACAACATCTGCGCTGCATTCGAGGGCAACGTCATCCACTATTCCACGGTGTCTCGATGGTTGAAACGCTTCGAATCTGTCGACATGACCTTCGGAGATCGACCACGCCCAGGACGTTCATCTACAGTCGATGACGAAGCCCTGCGGAACGCCCTCAACGCGAAGCCGAACGCCACCACTCTCGAATCGGCGACTACCCTTGGAGTCACCCATATGGCCATCGGGAACCATCTGAACGACCTCGGCTATCGGAAGGTTTACTCGACATGGGTCCCTCATCGGCTCGGCGACACTGACAAAGCAAGCCGTGTCAGTGTCTACGAATCACTGCTCCTTCGTCCGCACAGAAAGGACCTTCTGAAGGAAATCTTTACTGGAGATGAGAGCTGGGTCCTCTACGTCAACCATACTCGCAAGAGTCAGTGGATTCCATGAGGTGAATTACCGCCACACGAACCGAAACCAGGGTTCCACGAGAAGAAGGTTCTTCTCTGCTGTCGGTGGGATTCAGAAGGAATGTTGCACTATGAGCTCCTGCCAACCGGTACCACCGTGACTGCCGTCGTCTACGCTGCTCAACCTCAGAAGTTGGCTGACGTCATTCAAAAAGATCGTCCCAAACGCGACAAAGTTCTCCTTCTGCATGACAACGCTCGTCCACATGTTGCGAAGATGACTCGCCGGACAATTTCGGAACTGGGCTGGGAAGTTTTACCCCATCCAGCGTATTCTCCGGACTTGGCCCCTTCCGACTATCACTTGTTCCGGTCCCTCAAGAATCACCTGCAGGACAAGGCGTTCGATGATCAACCACAGCTCGAAAATGATGTCGGCCGTTTCTTCGCTTCGCAATCGCCAGAGTTCTGGGCAAAGGCCATCGAGCAGTTGCCCGTGCGCTGGGAACATGTCATAGATAACAGTGGTCATGTCATGTCATGGATAACATTGTTTACTGAAATTGCATTTCAATGAAGTTCTCAATTCATTACTATTCATGTTCGCACGATAAAGTATTTTCTTTCTCACGGATTACAAGGAAAAGTAACATTCCAGACATAAGGCGGACTAGATACGGTCTCAAACCACATGAGCGATAAAATTGTAAAATGTGTCCCACCCTCCCCGACCCAAAGAATAATCTCGGGACTTCCAGCCCTAGACGGGGTTAGTGGGTTGTGCCGGATCGGACCGATCGGGCCGGCCGCAGTTCTTGCCGGGCTCTAGATGTGGTTAAACATCGTAAAATGAATTCATGTAAAGTAAATTTAATGCAAAGATCGCACCGCTTTCGGTGCGATCTTATAACTGACGTCCATGCAACTTTGTAGAAACGTCGCCAGGAAGGATGTCACCCTGCAACCGTCATGTAACGTTGCGATGACTTTCTGATGTTGCTTGGGCTATATTTCCCGTGGTGGAATTGGCTCCAGAACTGAGTTTGGTACATCAACGTTCCATAATATCCTTCTCGCGACCGTGTAAACTATGAGAGTGACGCCTAACAATCCCAGAACCAGAACATTAACCCATTGCAGTCCGATTTGTGGAGGTGTGATAAGTGGTTACATGAACTAAATTAGCATTTCGGCAAGTAAAGAACGTTTTAACATGATATAAAGCTGTTTCGTAAATAATTAGCAAGCTATAATGAATCGTCTGTAAGAATGTAATGGGAAATGCCTTCAAAAATAAAGAACAGAAAAGTACCACCCACTTCCAAAATGATTCGGGCAGGCTGCTTTTCTCTCAACTCTTTCTTATTTTTCATTTCACAAATATGACAGTCAGCCCACCCCATGAATCAGGCGTCAGTCATTACCGAGGTTCTAAGTAGAGCGAGAAACAAACGTGGCGAGTATCATCCGTCGGTTGGTTGAGAATTTCGGGGCGGTCATCCGAGGTTTCACTGAGGTTTGGGTAAATCATATCAATTATTGGTGTAGGAGTTGGTACCTTGGGAATTATTGGTCAAGTGAAATGTTATTAAATTGATATTATTCTGGTAAATCTTGTCTCCATCTTCATTTTAGTGGATCAGAAAATGTCGGACCACCCTGTACATCCAATGCATTTATGCATATATACTACCCAGGTAGCATTAGAAATCCTATGTACGTCCACTCTGGATCCTCACATCCTCTCATATCCGCTGGGTCCGCTAGATATTCGTCGGACGTCTCACGGACTTTGAGAGTGGCGCGATTGGTAGCGAGT
>CAJPEV010004085.1:0-24980 GCA_905338385.1 Darwinula stevensoni
GCCTCTCATCATGTCTAGAACATGGTTAGAATTAGCGTCAGTCAGGCAGTCAGTCAGTCAGTCACCATCGTCTATATATATTAGATTAAAATAAACAATTTGTTTGTCGAAATAGATTCTGGAAACTGTCTATCCGAGCCTTCCCCCTGTATTCCTTGAGCTTGCCGTGTTGAGATTTGTCAGAGGCAAGCATCCGACGAATGACCTTTGCCCCCTTGAGATTTTCGGGTTTCCCATAATGAGCGTAGTGCCCAGAGACACTGAAAACCTGATGCTGATTGTCCAGCACGACGCAGCTCGGCACTTGTCTTCATCGCTTTTCCAGCGACTCCGATTTTCATGTTTACATGTGAGTTGTGAACGTACCCCTTCGGGACTCGCTTCCTTCCGCCGTTACATTAAAAAAAAATCAAGTTCAACTAGTATTCCTTATCCTTCTTACACAGGAAGGGATACTGAAACTCCGAGTTAATTTCGTCTCCCCTTCTTAAGGGTTGAGGCAGATATAGCACAGTCATGAAATTCAGGCATGGAAACTCTCCCTTGCGCACTTTCTTCGCAATCTTGCATAGGTCAAAGGTGAAATCACTTTTGATTCTTGTCAGTCGGAATGTGGAGCGAGATTCCACTGTGGTAAAAATGAAAGTTTTCCGTATTCCTCTCCTGATATTCTAATTAAACACAGAATATTTGTTTAGGGAAAGCATATGTTACACAAGGGTTGATGGAACCTGAAAAATCATGTGCGATTTGTGAGTCTCACAGCTAAGAAAATAAGATATAAACATGAGAAAAATTTGCATATATAAATATGAATATAAATTTTTAAAAAATACTATCAGAAGAGGCTTGTGTGATGCCAACATGAGGGGAGGGGTTAGGATTGCTGACTTCCCAAGTTCAGTTCCGATGGAACCAATTGGTTCATCCATCATTCAATGAGTCCAGCTCATCCCCTCTTAGGTCACTTCCAGACCAAAGTAATGGGCGAGTTCACGTACGCCAGAAAAATGGAGCTCGTCCTTCCACTTGGGTACCCATTGGATATTATGGATGATGGAGACGTTGTAGCTATCTAAGAAAGCCGGGAGATCCCAGGTGATTTCCAGTGTCTCTTCGCCTAATTTCCCCACGGCAACATCCTCCAACGCCTCGATCTTAACTGCATTCGTGACAGCAAATGAACATCGAGCAGCATCAGAATGATGATCATTAGGGTTATTTGGCATTC
Source organism: Darwinula stevensoni (assembly GCA_905338385.1). Lineage (NCBI taxonomy): Eukaryota > Metazoa > Arthropoda > Ostracoda > Podocopida > Darwinulidae > Darwinula > Darwinula stevensoni. The sequence continues at coordinate 1,232 of CAJPEV010004085.1, forward strand.
AGAAAAGCTGGGACTGTGGAACCAAAACTATCCCTTTCTTTTCTCGAGGGAAAAGAGAGGACACCCAGTCAAAGGGGGGGGGGGGGGGGGGGAAAGGGGGGGGATGAAGGGATGAGGGAAGGGGTGCAGCCGAGACACATCTGAGTTTGAGAAGCATCATCGATAAGTGCTGGAAGTTCTTTTCGTACTCGTGTACCGATGACTAAGTTTGGTTCCAGGACTGCGACTGGCAATTACCGAAGAAATTTATTTTACCGAAATACCAAACAGCCACAACTATTATTTTCAAGCCGACTCAATGATGAACGTACTGACCCCACTTACGTCATTCGCTTCCACCATTATGTTGACAATGAAACTTTTGAAAACCGAGCAGACCGAAGAAGTGACACAGGGGTGCAGGAAATTTTTCTGCCGCAATGTCACATGATTCTTAATCTCCTTGTCCCAAAAAAGAAAGAAAAACGCAATAATTCAAGGTGTTCATTGAATTCCAGTCATTCAGCCATGTCCCATGATGGTTTACTTCCCTGTTTGGTTTAAGCTGAAATATATTGATCTGATCTCTAGGTTTTCTGAAAATAAAAAACCTACAGACGAACAGTTTTTCCTCCGAAAATTAGATCTTTGGCATTCAATAAATTTCATGAATTTCTTGGCAAACTTCTTATAAGTGAAATAAATTATCGTAAAGAAATTCAGGCTTATCCAAGAAGGAGGGATTAAAAGTCGAAATAAGGTGATAAAGAAGTTAGAACGGCAAGGTGAGAAGAAAGGATGTTCGATGGGCTAGATGATACGCTTATAACGAATGTCTAGTTGCCATTTTGGCTGAAAGGGAATATCGATAGCCCAAGCGTGGAAATTCACATTTTAGGAACGACTGCTGCAGTTACAGAAGTAAAGAATAGCCTGCATATGTGGAGCAGTTTAGTAACGGTCGGGGCTATGTAGACTAACTGTTTTTTTTTTTATTTCAATGAGTTAAAAATAATTTTTTTAAACCCTATTAGATAAAAACAGATAAAGGAAATGGCACATTACAACGAAATTTAATTATTCCAAGTCCTGTTCTGTGAGTCTCTGCCCCTTATCTTGGAACGTCTTCCGTTTCTTTGTTAGCGGAATGATATGAATTGTAAAGAGATCAGACTCACTGTTCCGGTAGTGATCGAAGGGATAGGTGAAGGTCCTATTGCCGAGCAAATTTTGGGCAACCACTGTCATCTTCATATCTGTCTCATAAGGGCGATATGGAGGAGTGCGTCCTCCCGACAAGTCGCATATCTCCATCTCCTTTCCATCTTCTGTAGCGTTCCTTTGCCGGCATTCTGCCATCTTCATCCTTTCACCACATCAATTTCGTTAGGCTCATAGCAGTCAGAAATCCATTTTGGGGAAATCGATGGTATGGAATGCGGGTACCCATCGGTCTGAATGTAGAAAAAATAATCCGTCCAAACGGGATTCTCTGGTTTTGACCAAGTGCAAAGGAGTAGCTCCAACTGCTTCGACCAACATCGCCATGATTTCAGCTCCAGCGGGAGAACTGTCACGACTTTATTAGCATACACAAGTGACAGAAATTGTCGAATAAGAAATGAATCTTACAGCCGATTTTTAAGGACAGAGTGTGAACCGTGGAGAAGTTATTGTCGTTGGAAACGCTCCCGCAATAGTACCGACCGGAATCATTCGCAGATGCATTAACGATGATTAAGGACACTGTAGTGTTATTCGACGCAGAGTTTGGTTTCACGACGTCACCAGAGGGTGTCTTGAACCTGAGGTCACGTCTAGTGAGACCCTCACTTAACCCAACTTCGGTCAAAGTGCAGAAGAGCTTGATGTCTTCCCCACTTTCGAAGATGAATTGTCCATTGCTGTCCTCAATTCCTCCTTCTGGCTGTATTCCTGCCAATCATTATGAAATTGTTTTACATGTACTATAGTAGTGAGTGTACATTAGAAACAATAATGTTTGCAGCTGACATCACGAAGGTAAGAGAAACGGTAGCACTTACTTTTCTCAATTTATATAATAAGACTTGAAATGTTATTCTTGGAATAACAAACTTGAGTTTAAAATCATTGTTTTCCCCACATTTTAGATGTCGCTGACCTTGCTTGCAACCCCTCTATGATGTTCTGTGAAATGACAACTCACGAGCCAAGACTCCAGAGCTCCAGGGTGCATGGTTTCTGGCTTTCGAGACAACGACTGCGAAGAAACGAGGAGTGATGAAGAGTGCTAATGCCCAACACCGCATTCCCCCTGACGCCTCGAATGTGTCAAGTCTATAGTCAGTTGGAAACGTACAATTATATTTAGCGAATTCCAGTCCATTCAAGTTTATTAATTTTTTATTATTATACGAGTGTATTTTTCCAACAGTAGTGTTAATTGAAAATGTTTTGCACGTTACGTAATTTGATTAAGCTGTTTCCCCGATTCGTCTGCGATGATTAACATGGCCTAATTTGCAAAATGTGTATCGTTAATTTAGAAAGACATGGGACCATTTCCAAGAATATTGTTCAACTGCCGCGGGGAGAAGTGCACGAAGGGAGCCCGTGGTCAGTTCGGATATCTGTCATCTGCCTCCATCAGGGATGGAAGGTACCGGCCTGTCTCGTCGGAGGACAGCTCGAGTCGTTGGAATCAGCTCCAGTGGTGTCAGGAGAATAATGAGGCAAGATCTGAATATGCCTCCCTACCTTTAGTAACCTTGGTCCCTGCAGACTCCAGCTGACCATCCGCTGTCGATTATCCGGCGAGAGTCCAGATGGGCTGATCGTGCTCCAGCGGCACTCCTTTATGCAAGACGTGATTTCCACTGATGAGGCAACGTTCAAAATCATTGGTCATGTGATCACGAGGAATGCAGTCATCTGAGGAAGGTGAATGGACCCACATTTTCTCGGAATGAAGAAATATTCTGGCGTATCATGGATATGATATTTTTTTGTTTTCGCTAAATTTCCCTGTGGAATGGAAGGAAACGCAAAGGAACGGAAATATGTTCTGGGACGGAACGGAACGCAGAAGAAAAAAGTTCCGTTCCTAAGCCCTTGTTATGCATAATAACTTGGGCAAAATTCAACGCATCGATTGTGAGGGCAGAAGTGATAAAGAAATTGTCAGATTATCAGTCCTATGCACCGCGCTTAAAGAGTTGTGCCAATGTTCTAGGAATTTCCCTGTAATGAAGGTAATGAGAAGCCTCACCAATGGAGGCCCTTTCTTAGCAGGAATGTATTTAATACTTGTCCCCATAGTCGACTGGCCTTTAAAAAGCCGCGTGTAACTTTTGAGATTATAAATTATTTTCACTTTCCCCTTTATTGCATTGCGGCAGTAGACAGTATTCGACTATTGATTTCCTTAGAATTCTCGCCAGGGTGATGAGATAGATAGCCCCATGGAAGAAACCGGGAACGAACCCCCCCCCCTCCCTCCTAGGGTTTCAGACAGTGTGCCGACCGCGAGCCTCAGTGGGCTCAGTGGGCATGCTGTAACCCAATATTCGGGCAAGCAAAAGAGGAAATGTGAGACTGAGGACAAAGAGGAAAGGGCGACGACTCCAGCTCCTTCTCTGCCTTTCATAACATAAAAAAAATGAAAAAGGAAGCATAAAGGAATATTGGCAAAAATGAAGGGAAGACAAGGGAAACACTCACCGTCGCTGGATTGGAGATTCAAGGATAGAAATAACACATCCAAGCTTCGAGCGCTGTCTGTGACACCGATAAAGAAAATTCCCTTATCTCTATCACGTCGGTGTGTCTCAAAGGCAACGAGACGTTTTGAGAAAGGCGCATCTGCCTAAACCGGAACTTACACAAGCTTATCTTAAATCCAGCCTGAATGGTTTTCTTCCATTCTCTATCAGTATGAATTAATGCAGAGCGGTGATCGAATTTGAATTCGAATCGCCTTCATGACTCTTCGTACTTCGTACCGATTTGAACGGAGTTCGTACAGCAGCAACTCAACTACCTCAGCGAAACCTACTCAATCAAATCAGAGTACAGATGCACTGATCCAAAAGTAATATTAATAATGATAATAATATTTATTCCATCACTCTTGCACGACCATTTGGTTCGTTGAGTTCTTTATGATTTCTAAAGCTACAAATGCACATACTCTCATAAAGAGGCGGAAGGTGAAGAGAGGAATAAATAAATAAACAGAAATATATAAATAAGATAAAATAAGTTAAAAAATAAACAGAACTGGATAGGACACACAGGATTGGACAGGACACTCAGAATATACAGAACTGAACAGGACCCACCAAAGCTGAACGCATGAACATAAGTATAAAATCAAAAGGGGTGAGGGATGAGAGTGACAAAATGAGGAGTGTGAGAAAAAAAAAGAGAGCAATCGATAGGGGAAGGGGTGGAAGTCGAAGTTCGCGAGTCGTTCCAAAGCGCATTCTGGACGTGCGGGTGGATGAAGGGAAGTACCCAGTCTGCACGGCAATATTGATGCAACGTTGTAACAGCACTGAGGTCTCGACAGCCACAATGTCGAGTCGATGTTGAAGAACATCCATCGCCACATTGAATCAGCATTGCCTCAACGCTGAGATGAAGCAGGTCTCGACCAAGTCCTAGCATACAGTGCGCATGCGCCAATCAACATGCGCCTGCGGATGGATGGGCATGTGCCATTTGATTACTAAAATATTCTTTGAATTATCAGCGTGATCTGCCCCCTTCAGAATCGAAATTAGAGATGCCTCTCTCCCATCTCACCATTGACTCTATACCGAACTGAGATAAAGCGATCCCGGTCTCGCAGAAGGAAGAAGACAGCAGAGTGATAGGCAGCCAAAGAAAAGACGGCTGGAGGTCATTTCATGGATCCTTCCATGCGACCTGCAGGATTAGATTTAACATTGGTTTTTTTCCAGAACCTAAGAGTGGTCTCACTAAGTCAAATCAACATCACCAAGTGAAATTTCTTTTATCAGTTCCCAGAATCAGAATTACGGTGGGTTTCATTGGGTTGTGTTCTCTCTTTCGTTAAATGAATTCAGGAATTCAAATACCTTCCCCAGTGTCGTCAGCGAAGAAAATATGAAGCACCTCTCCAAAAGTATTAGGGACGCGTGCCTGTTGCACAAATTAGGTAAATATGTGTTGGCGATTTGTCACCATCTCACTTCGGGGCCAGGAAACCTTCTTTGTTCGAATGTCTTGCAAGATGTCTCGCCCTATGTTGATGTGATGTCGACCGGACAATATCTTATCAATGGTCGCGCCTGCTGTGCTCCGTTATATAGGATAATGATGAATTCATTTGCAATATCCGTTTTGACCAATCTGGTAAGACTCCTGGGATCATAGGCATATTTATTGCTCTGTCAAATTACTTCCCGTTGTGTGACGTCATTGGCAAGCTAACAAAAGGAGATCGTTAGCGTCCTAAAATAAACACACCCAGAGGTACATCAGTGTCGTATCTTAGCATCTATACTCGCTCGAATTCTTCAGGGTAAACATTTCTTGGAAAGGAGCTGCAGGAAAATTTTTTTGCCGTGTTGAATAAGAGCTAAAAAAAAAAGTAGGAATTTCCATGGAATAATATTTTCTAGAAAATTCCAACAGAATGAATGGACGCGGTAGCGGCCATTATCTTTCTTCAACCCCTTCCGGCGACAAAATTCAACCGTCTCGTGTTCCTCTCGGAGAGAATCAACAGAAACGAAATTTGGCATACTTCTTCCTGTCTCAGCACAGAATCACTCCAGCAAATTTAAAGTTCCATCTCCCAGGGGATTGTGGAGATCGCTGAATCTCGCTTTTCGGGGACGTGAATTTCGTTCCGATATTATAGTTTCTTTTTTATTTTTACTTTCTTCGTCTGCACGGGTGCGACACAATTGAGATAGAAAATAATATCATTTCTGATCAGGGAGATCAGATCATTCGGGTCTTTAGATTCATCGAAGAGAAGGTACCACTCAGTGATTTCGAACTCGTAATCCAATTGGTAGGGTTGGGTAGAAAATCCCATAAAGGAAAATTTCTTCGAGATGAATATACAATTAAAAACATTAGCTACAGGGAGCAAGTTGTGAAAGTACGGCGCGTCTCGATGCAAATGCAATCGCAAGTCTCATCGTCGAATACTTTTTTTCCATCGAAACAACCGATTTTGCACCTCATATGAAAATGTAGCCAAATGAATTCATGCCCAGGCCCATCAGCACAGAACTGCCGTTAAATGCCAAGTGGTTCATGGAAGATGGCACAATCTCGCATGCAGCAAGCTCTGTGTTGGACTTTCCCCATGAATATTTCAATCATCAGGTGATTTTTGCGTTATTCGGGTTGGCTTCGTTGTGGAGTGACTTCACGGCCACACGAACCTTATAATGATACGTGATTTCTTTTGTGTGATTATTTATGAAAGGATTTTTTTTCCAAGGCATCTTACGACTGTTAAGTGGAGGGCGACGATTTACAAGCTGTACCATGGACTTAGAGGAGACCTTTGCATGTAGAGTTTCGATTAATTTCAGCATACGACTGCAGTAAGAACTCTAAACAGACGGTTAACACGCAGAGCATGTTTTGAACAGTTGAACCACTTTCCATTAAACTGTCTCACTATGAATGTAAGCCGGATTCCCCCTAGTGCATGGAAAAGATTTTGCAACATTTCCTGGGAAATCCCATTCAATTTTTTCCTCAGAATTTTCCGCTTTTTCTCAGAAATATTACGCCTAAGAATCCGACAACGTAGCAGATTGCTTGTTCTCAAGATAAAGCGATGCTCTCCTCCATGACATCTTCGGGTAGCTTCTCGAAAATTTTAGTTCCTGACCGGGATTGTAGAGAACTCCCTCTCACCCTCGAAATACACCCACCAATCAAGACATTATCATACGGACTTTTGAATCCCTGTGAGAAAGTCAATTCCTATAAATTTCTCAACAGGAAACTAGGGAGAGGAGGAGCACAACAGCTTCTTCTCCCTGTTCCAAAAAAGGACTGCCTTGAAACAATGCACGCCGACTTTATCGAGATCATCTCCAGTCAGCGGCTGGAGATGATCTCGGCCAGGGTGTCAGCGGCTCGGATGAAAAAATGTCTTAAAAATGCTTACAAGTTGCTAGTCCTCGCTCTTTGAGAAGAGAGAGAAAGGGGTGAGCGTAAGTTGCCATCTTTTTCGAGTGTAATAGACGTTTTTCGTCCAAATGGATGCACTGAATAGTGGCATGTATTCATACATTCAATTTTCGTGCGTTAATGAGGGTACCAAGGAGTATTCCAATAATGAACGTAATTAAGGAATCCCCGAACGAGACGGGAAATCTCCTGGGAATACACGAAAAATTGTCGAATTTAAAAAAAAAAATTTTTAAAGAGAGTATTTCTACGTTAGAAAATGGGAGACATGGTTTCCGTTCTAAATTGGAATTCCTTTTCATACGTACTAGACGGAAACTCAGCTTCCGATGACTCTTAGAATTTTCTAAAATTATTTTTTAATGATGTGTATGCAATACAAAACAAATTCTTCACTTGAACTGAGACTATTGACATGTCATGCGCCATCGTGTACAGTCAATCTGCGCGTAAATCATGCGAGTCATGGGAGTTGGGTCTCACGTAGAATCGGGAGGAATGTTGCTATAGTCTTCATCACCTCCATTTAAATGTCTCATTATTAGCTTAACGACGTGGCTCCTGCTTCCACGCAATGATTCTCACAAGATACTGCAGTTTGCACATACTCCCATTCCCTTTCTTCTTTTCCCCGACCCTCTTCTCGAGGACTCGTCTCCGGTTCGGAGTCCATGCCGAGATGCAACGTCCTTTCACCACTGGCTTGAACGTAACCAGTGCTTGACATCTTCCTTCGCGTCCCCATCCCGAGGATACCAAGCTTTTTCATGTATTCCTCATCATCCACAAGGGACATGTTATAATCACTGTCGAAAGTCCTGCTGTCGTCATCACGATCATCCTCAGATACATTTCCTTCATCCTCGAGGGCATCGCAGATGTAATTGATATCTTGTTCACCGGGTGCGAGGCGGACGTCTCCAAAGCTCACGATGCGATATTCGGGATCTTCCAAAGGATCTGGCAATTTCTTGTATGCTTGGACCGGGCTTCGTGCATCGGTTGTGGGACTGTCAAGAGTGGGGCCAGGAACAGATTCCTGCAATATAATGATTCATTATTTTCTCGTGATCATTTTGACACTAATGTGAGACCAAGAGAAGGTAGATCCAAACTTCTGCTATGTTGAATATGATACCTTTTCTATTATACCAGCTTGGAGGTATGATAATGGTGTGTCTGCCACGGTTACTGCTTCTGAGTTCCTTATTCTGTGAAGCTGTATTATATTACCCACAGGAGATGAAACATCACTCCCCAAGTTTGGCAGTGAATTCGTCTGGTTTGGAAGAGAAAGGAATCACTTTTATTGCTAAATGGGCTCGGAACTTCCTCATACTGGTATGACTTATCACTCCTAAACTTACCCCGATTGAGACTTGGGAATTTGTACTAGTATACTCTCCATCATCGTCATGGTTCTGCCCGACCGCATGCAGAGCCTGTGAATGAATGCGGGAAGGAATTTTCATGAGAATGGGGCCGAGTGAAAGGACTTCGTAAGAAGGACCTTGTATATGGGTACATCTCATGTACGAGGGTGGCTCCTTGCCTATCTGCACTTTTTATTCCATAAAATCTATGGTGCATCTGATCTCGATGAAACCTTCTCGAGGCATTCCCTCCTACACGGACGTACCTTTCCCATCGCTTTGGCAACGCCTGAATGCCAGAGGCATGAGAATCCTTTCGGTCGAGTGCGCGACCGCTTCGACGCTTTGTCTTTGCCCTGAATTTATTCGGTGGAGGCGATGTAAAATGTCACCATTGCATGCTTGAGCGCTTTGATTCCAGCGTTAAGTGATACATTTAAATTTCATCACTCGTCAAAATGGAGGGATGAGGAAGTCGTATTTTTCTTCCTCGTAGCGATTGAGATGGTCCGACGCTAAAACGGTCACTCGGTTAGCCTTCTGGTCGAATGTCAGTTCTCTTGGTCTGGCAGTCACCTTAGTGTGCTTGAAGTGAGTGTGGATAATGTTTTCGACACTCCCAATGATGGTGTTTAGTTCCGCAGCAAAATCTTGCACGGTAAGGCAACGATTCTCCCGAATCTTTTGTTCAATTCGCCAGATGTTCAGAGGAATCACAGCAGTCCCGGGAGGGTGGCCCCGCTCAAGGGACTGTCAAGGATTCTTGGATGGCTGGAAATTTATTGCACCAATCGAATATACTTTTCCTCGATAGACAGTCTTAATCTCCGTAGACAACGGTGCTTGCAATCTTCGAAAAATATCAACCGCCTTCACGTTCTCTTTCACGTGAAATTGTATTATATCAATACAACGCTGTTCAACCACAAAGGATACAACATCAGACGCCATGTGCTTCACCCTAAATTGAGCATGCGCAATGGTTGCCGGTCTTGGCGTCGATCACAGAGAATTGGGACTATTTGTCATATTAGGTTTTCGGACTCTTTTCTGCCCTATTGATTTTCTGGAATAGGAAGTGCAGGTAAGTATTGAACCACTCTCGTATATAATCGAAAGTGACTCACAGGGAGGGCTGTGTTCACCCTAACGCTCTCAGTTTCATGCGGAGCAGCTTCGTTTGGTTCGTCCTCTGTTCTCTGATCAAGAGAAAGATAGAGAAGCTATTTTCATTTGCGCTAGACATATATAGGTCTCGTATGAGTGCTTGGACACGACATACATTCGGATTACTGTCAGAGAATGCTGATGGCAGTGCGACCTCAACATTTCCGATCTTACGAAAGCGTCTCCACAGTCTGAAAAGTCCGAAGGAAACGTCCTTAACTGTAATGAATGGAAACTATAGGAGCTCTACTAAAATAAATGAAATAAATTGCTTGAAATTTGACCTCTTGCCTCCGAGAACAGCTGACACGCCGAGAATCACAACAATAACGACAGCGACCACTATCAGTACCACTGGGAGATTCTGCCCTGTAACGAAAAATGTGAAATGAGGTCACGTATTTCCAAAGGTCGGGTCTTTGGGGCCCACTACCAATATCGCATACATTATCATAGACTCTTACGAAGAGCATTTATTCATTAAAGGAATGCCATTGCAAGAAACCTACATATCAAGTATTGTAAAGGAATCGGAAACATTCACTGGTATGGGTCCCATGCACTCATTACTTGCATCCTTGAGATAAAAGGTACCTTTGCGAATATCTGTCTCACAGGAATACCTTTAATGAGAATCGGTGGCAAATTAAAGGTCTAGGGCCTGCCACTTTTTTGCGTGGGTAATGGAGATGCAGGCAAGGGAACTTGCAGACCAAATATGAGGTAGAAAATGGACCTTCCCATTCAAAAATTTGTTTATCGTCGGGCCATAGCTGGGGAAAATGGCTCATTTTCGGTGAACGTGGCTGAGAAGGTTCCGAAAACCGGCGTGAGATGGAGCCAAAGTGGTCGTAGTAGGGAGTCACTTCCCGGACTCTTCTAAAGTGAGTCTCCTGCCCCTTTGACACAGTTCCCTATGGTTTCTCACAGATCCAAGAAAGACAATTGAATACTTCAAAACATCTCTCTGAAGATGTAACTTGGCCCTGGAATAAGACGAGAAATTCCGGCCCGGAGGTCCGTGGGAGGATTCTACCTTCCATCATAAGCTACGCGACATTTTCCCTTTGGATGAAGATATCGAAAATCTTATTACGTGAAGGCATGCCTGTGCTTCTGCGAGAGTATAGATAACCTTCCATTCCTATGCTATCCTGCTCTTGGATGTTTTAGCTTCCGGAAGGGATGTTGCTTGGGATAATCTCAGCTCTTGGCGATAGTAGTGTACCTGTGTAAATGGCCAAACATGCTTAATGCTGAAAACATAGTTTATGTGGCTTTCCTCACATACCTTTTTACCTTTATGAAAAGTCGGCTTAGGTTGGGGCACGTGCGGTCCTAACAATGAGCCAAAGTGAATGATGAAGGGCGAACAGGGTATGCCAGATCATGAGCCGGTTAAAACCAACCATATGCCAGTGATGGCCCAACTAAGGCGTATCGACGGGTGCCCCCAGGGCATGTACCTCCAAAGTCTGATTTTTTACTGAACTCTAAATCCCAAAAGGTGCATGTGTACCAAGTTTTAGATTTCTAGCTTCTCTAGAACATGGTTAGAATTAGTATATGTCAGTCACTCAGTCAGTCACGATCGTCTATATATATTAGATGAATTTAAATTTTTTTTTCCCCCCCCCCCCCCCCCAAAAAAAAAGAAGTTTAATCGAAAAAAGAAAGTCACCTGAATCTGGAACCATCAAGATTTGATCCCAGCCCATCCCACTGCTCCCATTTTCTCTGTTGGCTGAGATGGCGAATTTGAGCAATTTGTTGGACTTGAGCTCAAAGGTGGTGGTGTTCCTCGAAACGAATACCCAGTCGATGCCCGAATCACACTTAGGCCAGTAGGGGGTAGAAAGACACCAAAATACGGTGAAATTCGTCGTCTTCTCCTCTTCGAGCGCCCTCCACTCCAACACGTACGTTCCGTCAACCATTCGCTCGTATCTCTGGATCGCCGGGAAAGGCATTCCTATTTTCGGTAGGATTTTGAAAGGCCCAATTACCAGCTACCTAAGTGAAAGTTATAGTGATTCTTCAAAGAACAGATTCCGAAGTACTCTCACTGTTGCTTTCCATGTCAACTTCAAAGATGGACAGCCCCTGAGAATTTCCCATTTCGTTGCTGGAAACGATAAGGAATTTGTAGGCCGAATCAGTCCTTAGGTACTCGAAGGCGGCGGACGTGTTAGTCACGATTGAGGGTTGGACCTCTTGTGTCGAATTATCGACACAAGAGAAGGTCCAACCTTCTACCTGCATCGTACGAACGAAAAGCCTTCAGTCAAAAGTCTTCCATCGCCCTTCCATGTGAAGAAAATAATTTTTCGATGGGCGCAATCCTTTCTCAATCGGGAGAACACGTGCAAGGGTAATTCAGAAGGAAAGTCAAGGGGATAAATGATGATTTCTCTCCAATTGTGCCCTTCGCAATTTTGGCCAAAACGACCGCCTTCAACTTCTAAATATTCTCCCGATGCTAAACTAAGTCACATTCATTCATCTTATTAGAGATGATCTCACCAGGTAAGTGAAGTTGTCGCCGTAATGTTCCCAGTCGCTCAACGGGACCCAGTAAAAGGAGATATTTATGCGGCTGTCATTAATCCGCTCTACGTGGAAGCTCCCAAGCGGCACATCTGGGCTCCTGTCTGGAACTATCAAATCAACATATAAAGGGTCAGATGAATAAATGTAGCTCTAAATCGGCGGAACACTGGCAGAGGAAAAACAGGATGACGTGAAGGACTACGTACCTTTCGGCATGGTTTTGCCTTCCACCATAGAATAATTTGACCAGAGATCAGGGTATTCTGCTCCCTCGACAGAGGCCCTTATCGCGACTTCATAATTGGTATTCGGTATAAGGTTATTCAACGTATAGTTCCAGGATTTTTCCTTGGAACCTCCTGGTATCTGGTAATTCGCCACCTAGACGACAAATGTTAAATTATTTTTAAAAATCCTTTTACGACTATCTGAAGAAGACATGAGAAAAAATGTATTGCTTTAGCTTCTTTAAAATAAATAATTGAGCGCCGCTTCGAGCCTCGTGAGTGCACATTGCCTTTTTTTTTATACCGTTCATCCCTCTGAATTCCTTCCGGTCATCGTGAACTCGGTATCGATTTGAAGTTATTCGCATCCTGTTCCATTCAATATACTATGCACCATTGATGTTCTTAGAAGACCCTTGGGGTAGACGCGAGGTGAAAAACGGTGAAACGTCGGTGAAACAATGGGATAACGTCTTGTAAGGGCGATGGATCATCTACGGTTCAGGAGAAAAAGCCCATGCTGGTAAAACTGATATCGTATCAACCCTAAAAGTGATTTTAAAAATCTAGGGATTGCTTTTCCCCCGGCAAAATATACAGTTTTAAATCAGCAAACGATGATTACCCCCATCCCTTGTCCGTCGGTGTTCATCGCGATGAAAAGGTCTTTTCTTAACCCTGTAACTATCAGAACCAAATGGTTATTTGCTTATTTCAAGTCTAATCTCTTCATTCCCAAAGAACCTCTTTTCAAAATAGGTTGCATAATTACTGTCCCATGTCTTCATGAAAATTCTCGGAGTATCGGACTTAACAAGTTTGAAGTGTAGCCTACGAAAATGACGGAAAGAAAATGGTTAAGTTTTTGTGTCAGGGTCCATTGGATCCAGAACTTTAGTTACGGGGTTAACCCTTTCATCGAAATTTTTCTGACACGCTACCAGAGAAGCCCGAGAATTTCTCGGGCATAACAGTAAGGGGGTTTAAGGGGAGCGGAATAAAAAGTTTGCAAATCATCTCTGCTCTAAAACATTCCCGATTTGAACCACTACGAATGGAATTTCACTCCTCCACCCTCTCCATTTCCTTTCGACATCCTTAACCAGTACGTGCGTTTTTCGATTCTTAATCAATCGATATCTTCATTCGTTACCCCTTTGTTAACAACCGACACCTCAATAAATTTTTGGGTGGCCAGCGTCTGAAGAGTGGCCAAGAGATCAAAGACGTTGTGCAGGACTGGCTGAAAGGCTTGGCGGCGACCTTCTTCAATGAAGGCATAGAAAAGCTGGTCCAACAGTATGACAAGTGCCTTAATTTACATGGCGACTATGTGGAGAAGTAGTTTAATGTAAGTATCAACATTTGCAATAGAGATATTTTTTTTTAATTCCTTAAAAACTTTTTACACCCAACCGGTTCTTACTTTCTGGACGCGCCTCGTACTATGCACGACTGATGTTCTTAGAAGACCCTTCTGGTAGACGCGAGGTGAAAAACGGTGAAACGTCGGTGAAACAATGGGATAACGTCTTGTAAGAGCGATGGATCATCTACGGTTCAGGAAAAAAAGTCCATGCTGGTAAAACTGATATCGTATCAACCCTAAAAGTGATTTTGAAAATCTAGGGATTGCTTTTCCCCCGGCAAAATATACAGTTTTAAATCAGCAAACGATGATTACCCCCATCCCTTGTCCGTCGGTGTTCATCGCGATGAAAAGGTCTTTTCTTAACCCTGTAACTATCAGAACAAATGGTTATTTGCTTATTTCAAGTCTAATCTCTTCATTCCCAAAGAACCTCGTTTCAAAATAGGTTGCATAATTACTGTCCCATGTCTTCATGGAAGTTCTCGGAGTATCGGACTTAACAAGTTTGAAGTGTAGCCTACGAAAATGACTAAGTTTTTGTGTCAGGGTCCATTTGATCCAGAACTTTAATTACGAGGTTAACCCTTTCATCGACAATTTTTCTGACACGCTACCAGAGAAGCCCGAGAATTTCTCGGGCATAACAGTGAGGGGGTTTATGGGGAGCGGAATAAAAAGTTTGCAAATCATCTCTGCTCTAAAACATTCCCGATTTTAACCACTACGAATGGAATTTCACTCCTCCACCCTCTCCATTTCCTTTCGACATCCTTAACCAGTACGTGCGTTTTTCGATTCTTAATCAATCGATATCTTCATTCGTTACCCCTTTGTTAACAACCGCACATTCTTTTTCTGGGAATCATTAAGGTGAAGTCTAAGATAGCATAAAACATATTTCACGTTGCTATGCACATTGTCATATCCAAACCAGTTAGAGGACTTTCTGATCCAGGCGCTCCTACAATTCTGGCTTCGAGATATTTGGTCTTCCTCTCTTCCAATACTTCAATTACGTACAGAATATTCGTTTAGAGAAAGCATATATTATACAAGGGGGAATGGACACTCACAAATCATTTACAATATGTATCTCTCACGCTAATAAAACAAGTATCAGAAGAGACTGGAATGATGACAACAAGGAGAGCGGTCTGATTGATCACTTCCCACGTTCAGATTCGATGTAACCAATCGGTAAACTCATCTCCCTATTACGTCACTTCCGGACGAGAGTAATGGGCGAGTTCACGTACTCCAGCAGAATGGAGTTCGTCCTCCCAGCTGTGTGTCAATTGGATGGCGTGGACGATGGAGACGTTGTAAAGCGCTAATCCAAGTGGAATATCCCAGGTAAGTTCCATTGTCTCTGCGTCCACCGTCTCCAGGGCAACATTCTCCAATGTCTCGATCTTAACTATAGTTATGGCAGCAAATAAACATTGGCCAGCAACAGTCTGATGATCATTAGTGTTGCTCGGCATTCAGAAAAGCTATCATTTTCATACCGACTCAAAATGATTCGCATGCCGACTCATCTGGAGCCATTGACCTCAACAAGTACGTGGACCACTACACTTTTGACAACCGAGTGCGCTAAAACATTGACGAGCGGGTGCAGGAAATTTAGCAGCAGCCAAATAACATGATTGTTAGTCTATCGCCATGGATATCTGGAAAATTTGTAATAATACAAGGTATTCATTCAATCCCCAGCAATGCGTCTGAAGGATTGTTTTTGTGCTTAGTTCCAGTTGAAGTCTGTTGATTGGATCTTCAAATTGTCAAACAATTGCCCTTGAGACTGAATACTGGAACTTCATTTCTTCCGGAAATGGGAAGTTTGGCTTGAAAGAAATTCGATAAATTTCTTGGAATACCTTGTATACCGAATAATATTAATCGTAAAATAATTTCAGACTTTCCTGAGGATGCATAGAAAAATAATTTAGAGTTAAATTGAGTGGATGTCCATAAAATAAATGAGGCATAATGTCAAGTTGAAACGAAAAAAGGTAGCTGGTTAAGTGGAAAAGAATATTTATAATCAAAATCTAGGTCTCTTTCAGGTTCAGGTAGGATATATCAAACCCAAACATGACAATCCACCTTTCAAGCACCGCTGCTGAAATTGCATGATTGCATGATACTCTCTGAAGGGTCAGCAACGGTTTTGCAACTTGATTAGGTCGAAATGTGAAACTAAAAAGACATTCTAAAGCTGGATTTAATTATTCAAATAAGCTCGATTTTGATGTGGGGAAAAAATGCATTTCTACCTGTTTGGACAAACGCTCATCACTTTTCAGTGAAGGAGAATGCTATCAATTAAAAATGACTCACTGTTCCGGTAGTGATCGAAGGGATAAGTGAAGACACTTTGGCCGAGCACATTCTGGGCTTTCACTGTGATGTTCGTTTCTGTCTCACCGGGACGATATGGAGGAGTCTGGCCTTTCTTCGCCTCGCATTCCGTTACATTAGGGTCCTTCTGCCGGCATTCTGTCATCTTCGTCCTTTTAACACATCAATGTCGTTGGAAACACAGAACTAAGAAGGGCATGAAGAGTAAATAGATCATTTGGAATACATGTTATCCATAAATTACCTGAACAATTTTCTGACGTCACTGTTCCCAAACCATAAAAGCGGGGACATAAAACTTTACTCATTTACTAGGAATATTAAGTTTTGATTGGTGTGTCGGTCGCTCTAACAAATTTATGTTGCGTGCCCTTCGTTAGCTTAAAAAAAATGACCTCCGCCCGACAAAAAGCATAACATCAAAAGTGCAAAAGCAGTGCAGAGGAAGTTCAAAACTGATTTTGACAGATATCCTCCCTTGAGAACCTCCATTTACGAGTGGTGCAAGAAATTGATGGATACTGTATGTCTGTGTCAATGGAAAGGAGCTGGGCGACCGAGCGTCAATGCGGAGATTGTGGAGGCGATTCGAAGGGCTTTCTCAAGAAGTGTCCGCCGAGCGAGCCACCATCTTTCTTGGTTTACGGCCTCTTCTTCTTTGTTGAAAACACTGTGACCGGTATAATGCATCTCGACATGCTTTCCTTTTTCTCTTGCTCCAGCGTCAGTAAGACATCCTTATAAACAGTGTTTCTTTTCACGCGACGGCGCACCCCCTCATTTCCGTAACTGTGATATCGTTTTCACCGAGATTTGTCCCGGGAAGTGGATCGGTAGAGGTGCTCCCATTCCTTGGCCACCAAGGTCTCCTGACCAGACTCCATTGGATTTTTCCGCGTGGGTGTGGGTGAAAGGCCACGTGTACGTCCCATCCTCGCTAAAAACATTTGAGGAACTTAGGTACCTAAGTGTGGTAGCAATCGCGATAGTCATGCCAAACATAACGAATTTGGAACGAGATCAAGTACTAATATGACACTTGCCGTGTGACTGGCGGAATCCACATCGGAAATTTCTGAAACTTTGTGGTAAAAAACGCGATCATATTTCCTACGAGAGTGGCAAGTTCGAATGTTCTTGCCTACGAAATTTCGAAACAGTGAAGTCACAAAAATTTTCATATAATTCATGGGCATCATGTACAATTACCCATTGGTCTGGATGTAGAAAGAGTAATTCGTCCAAACGGGATTCTCTGGTTCTGTCCAATGGCAATAAAATCGGTCTAACTGTATCGACCAACAACGCCAGGAGTTCAGCTCCAGCGGGGGAACTGTCACTATCACATCACCTTACTTATTACTGAAGCAAAAGAAACCGTCGAAAAGGAAATGCATCTTACAGCCTATTTCCAAGGGCATTGTGTGAAGAATGGAAAACTTCTCGTCGCCTGAAACGTTCCCGCAATAGTACCGACCAGAAGCAGATGCAGTCGCATTAACGATGATCAACGACACCGTTGTGTTATTCGACGTGTAGTTAGGCTTTACGACGTCACCAGAGGGTATCTCGAATCGGAGGTCACTTGTTTTCAGTCCCTCATTCAATCCAGCGTCTGTCAAGGTGCAGAGGAGCACGATGTCCTGTCCGCTCTCAAATATGGATTGNAGTGGAATATCCCAGGTAAGTTCCATTGTCTCTGCGTCCACCGTCTCCAGGGCAACATTCTCCAATGTCTCGATCTTAACTATAGTTATGGCAGCAAATAAACATTGGCCAGCAACAGTCTGATGATCATTAGTGTTGCTCGGCATTCAGAAAAGCTATCATTTTCATACCGACTCAAAATGATTCGCATGCCGACTCATCTGGAGCCATTGACCTCAACAAGTACGTAGACCACTACACTTTTGACAACCGAGAGCGCTAAAACATTGAGGGGCGGGTGCAGGCAATTTAGCAACAGCCAATTAACATGATTGTTAGTCTATCGCCATGGATATCTGAAAAAATTGGAATAATATTAGGTATTCATTCAATCCCCAGCAATTCTGCTATGCGCCTGAAGGTTTGTTTTCGTGCTTGGTTCCAGTTGAAGTCTGCTGATTGGATCTTCAAATCGTCAAACAATTGACCATGAGACTGAATACTGGAACTTCATTTCTTCCGGAAATGGGAAGTTTGGCTTGAAAGAAATTCGATAAATTTCTTGGAATACCTTGTAAACCGAATAATATTAATCGTGATATAATTTCAGACTTTCCTGAGGAGGATGCATAGAAAAATAATTTAGAGTTAAATTGAGTGGATATCCATAAAATAAATTAGACATAATGTCAGGTTGAAAAGAAAAAAGGTGGCTGGTTAAGTGGAAAAGAATATTTAAAAGCAATATCTAGGTCTCTTCAGGTTCAGGTAGGACATGTCAAACCCTAACATGACAATCCACCTTTCAAGCACCGCTGCTGAAATTGCATGATTAATGATACTCTCTGAAGGTTCAGCAACGGTTTTGCAACTGGATTAGGTCCAAATGTGAAACTAAAAAGACATTCTAAAGCTGGATTTAATTATTCAAATAAGCTCGATTTTGATGGGGGGGGGGGGGGAAACTGCATTTCTACCTGTTTGGTCGAACGCTCATCACTTTTCAGCGAAGGAGAATGCTATCAATTGCAAATGACTCACTGTTCCGGTAGTGATCGAAGGGATAAGTGAAGACTGTATGGCCGAGCACATTCTGGGCTTTCACTGTGATGTTCGTTTCTGTCTCACCCGGACGATATGGAGGAGTCTGGCCTTTATTCGCCTCGCATTCCGTTACATAAGGGTCCTTCTGCCGGCATTCTGTCATCTTCGTCCTTTTAACACATCAATATCGTGGGAAACACAGAACTAAGAAGGGCATGAAGAGTAAATAGATCATTTGGAATACATGTTATCCATAAATTACCTGAACAATTTTCTGACGTCACCGTTCCCAAACCATAAAAGCAAGAACATAAAATTTTACACATTTACTAGGAATATTAAGTTTTTATTGGTTTGTCGGTCGCTCTAACAAATTTATGTTGCGCGCCCTTCGTTAGCTTAAAAAAAATGACCTCCGCCCGACAAAAAGCATAACATCAAAAGTGCAAAAGCAGTGCAGAGGAAGTTCAAAACTGATTTTGACAGGTATCCTCCCTTGAGAACCTCCATTTACGAGTGGTGCAAGAAATTGATGGATACTGTATGTCTGTGTCAATGGAAAGGAGCTGGGCGACCGAGCGTCAATGCGGAGATTGTGGAGGCGATTCGAAGGGCTTTCTCAAGAAATGCCCGCCGAGCGAGCCACCAACTTTCTTGGTTTACGGCCCCTTCTTCTTTGTTGAAAACACTATGACCGGTATAATGCATCTCCACATGCTTTCCTTTTTCTCTCGCTCCAGCGTCAGTAAGACATCCTTATAAACAGTGTTTCTTTTTCACGCGACGGCGCACCCCCTCATTTCCGTAACTCTTGTGATATCGTTTTCACCGAGATTTGTCCCGGGAAGTGGAGCGGTAGAGGTGCTCCCATTCCTTGGCCACCGAGGTCTCCTGACCAGACTCCATTGGATTTTTCCGCGTGGGTGTGGGTGAAAGGTCACGTGTACGTCCCATCCTCGCTAAAAAAATTTGAGGAACTTAGGTACCTAAGTGTGGTAGCAATCGCGATAGTCATGCCAAACATACCCTACCGAATTTGGAACGAGATCAAGTACTAATATGACACTTGCCGTGTGACTGGCGGAATCCACATCGGAAATTTCTGAAACTTTGTGGTAAAAAACGCGATCATATTTCCTACGAGAGTGGCAAGTTCGAATGTTCTTGCCTACGAAATTTCGAAACAGTGAAGTCACAAAAATTTTCATATAATTTATGGGCATCATGTACAATTACCCATCGGTCTGGATGTAGAAAGAGAAATTCGTCCAAACGGGATTCTCTGGTTCTGTCCAATGGCAATAAAATCGGTCTAACTGTATCGACCAACAACGCCAGGAGTTCAGCGCCAGAGGGGGAACTGTCACTACCACATCACCTTACTTATTACTGAAGCAAAAGAAACCGTCGAAAAGGAAATGCATCTTACAGTCTATTTCCAAGGGCACTGTGTGAAGAATGGAAAACTTCTCGTCGCCTGAAACGTTCCCGCAATAGTACCGACCAGAAGCAGATGCAGTCGCATTAACGATGATCAACGACACCGTTGTGTTATTCGACGTGTAGTTAGGCTTTACGACGTCACCAGAGGGTATCTCGAATCGGAGGTCACTTGTTTTCAGTCCCTCATTCAATCCAGCGTCTGTCAAGGTGCAGAGGAGCTCGATGTCCTGTCCGCTCTCAAATATGGATTGTCCATTATTGCTCCTAATTCCTCCTTCTGCCTGCAATACTACAAATCATTCCGGAATCGTTTCGCATGTACTATTCTTTTCTGGGTGTACATTTGAGACAATAGTGTTCGCACTGTTATCATCAAGGTAAGATAAACGGTAACGCTTACTTTTCTCAATAAGACTTGAAATTCTATTATTGGAATAACAAACTTGATTTAGAATCTTTATTTTCTTTACACTTAAGATTCCGCTGACTTTGCCTGCATTCGCTCAACCATGTTCTTTGACGACGACTTTTGAATGATGACGACTCACGAGCCAGGCTTCCAACGCTCCTAAGTCGATGGTTTCCAACTTTCGAGACGACGCCGGTGAAGAAACCATGGATGATAAGTGCGAACGCCCAAAGCCGCATTACCCCAGAAGATGGATGACTGGAATGTGCAAGATCTGTCATCGGATGGGAAAGATAGAGTAATGAAGTAATGTGAAAACCAATTTTCAATGGCTTTCCCTTTCTTTAATCCCCCACCCCCCCTCTTCAGACTCGCTAACGTTAGGCCCAGGTCTAACAAACAGACTGCCTTCTGGTCACGCAAAGGCCTACTTTTTTCCCAAAGAAACTCAATTCTCGACTAACGAGGTCAATTAGACCTGCAAGGGTGAATCCGATGTCTCGAGACATCTCGTGGAGAACGTATAACGTTAGACCAATCGCTGGCCTAATCATAATTTCACGAACCATTTCACAGAGGACGTATAATGTTAGACTAATCTGAGACCTGTTTCGCGTTTCATGAACCACTGGCGCGGAACCTTAGGCCTGTCTAGAGTTCCTCGAGCCATCTCGAATAAGTCTGAGGAGGGAATGCTTCCAAGTAACACGTAATTCATGGCGCGCGCCATCCTGTTAATGCGGGGATGTCCGTCCAGTCTGCACATCAATGTTGGTACAACGTTGTAAAAGCATTGAAGTCTCAACATCCACAATGTTGAGTCAAGGTTGAAGAATGTTGATAGAAGCATTGGCTCAAAGATGAAATGAGACAAGTCTCAACAAATTTTCAACATGCACTGCGCATGAGCCGATTAAATGGCATATGCGGACGAATTCGCTTACGCCATTTGATTACTGAAGCATTCCATGAACCAACAACGTGATCCCAACTCCTTTTCCCATCTAGACATAGGTCTTATGCCGATATCAGATAAGGACGTTCCAGTCAGAGATGATATAGGGTAAACACCATAGAGTAGAGAGTATAACTAAAGGCTTCCACTCCGCTCGAATCCCATTCATTGACAGGGTCGCAATATAGATGTCGCTGTCGATCCTCCACCTGGCGGGCGCACCTCAACGACTCCTCCATGGCCGAGCGGTGGATTCAACGAGACACGTTTGTTACGTTAAAGGATCCTTTTGGGCCGAATCCCCGAACGAGTCGATTCCCAATTCCGCTGCCACGAAGCACGCCTCATGGAAGTGTTGTTGATAACAAGCCACCAGATGTCTCTGTAATATTTCGACCCTCCCCTGCCACTCGGGTGTCGCCTCTAGTTACACTTTCTACTCTATGGTAAACACCCCAGTTTTTGGCCACGCTGATACGACTCCCATAGGAAGTGGACACCATGTGCGCACACCGGGCAACACTAGTAATAGGTGCTCGAACGTGAAGATGTTGATAGAATGCCTGGAAACGGCCAGAATAATTATACTGAATTTAAGCCTTACTGGCCAACAACTCTGGTCGGAGACCGGCCAGAAACAGGTGCTTATCTTAACTGCCAATCACTCCGTGAATTCTTCCTCACGAACCCCCGACCATGGTTTAAATAAGTATATTTATCACAGTTGCGAGAAGTGTTCTAATGGAGTCAGATCCGCATATAAACTTTGTTCGTTACGTTCCCCGGGCCAGAATTACCGAGGATCCCATTTAGTTGTATTGCCTCTTTTGTCGAATGTTTCCAGGAATTCAAATACCTTTTCCGGTGCTCTCTATGGAGAAAATATTAAGTACCGTTTCAAAAGTACTAGGGACGCGTGCCAGTTGCATGTATGTGGTCACTCTCTGTGTTATCAATTTGGCGTCATCTCATATCAGGATCAAGAAACCTCCTTTGTTTGAATATCCAGCCGGATGTCTCGCTCGACATATGTTCATGTAACGTTGACTATGTATTGAATCATCAACATCAACACCCTCTCAATATCGTCAACATATTATCAATGTTGAGTCAACGTTGTCGTGCAGACTGGACGGATGACAACTCGATGTCCCACCACATCGATTAATCATTGCTAACCATCGCTTCATTCTCATCTTAACACGTTGACGCCGGGAACCGTAATATTACACTTTAAAACTCATACTGTTCTTGAGTCGCTGGGCGTGAATGTGTTAAGTCATGAACGCAGCACGAAAATGTCTCATACATAAAAAAAACAGAGGATCCAGACGCCGATACGAATGTTGAATTAGTCTTGAATCTGGCGTAATTTCGGCCCGGTATCCGGCAACACTGGGGGACGGTACCGGAGCAAGTTCCCTAAGCCTAATTAAACGACAGCTAATTGTACTTTTCATGGCGAAATGGTACATCACAAACAAACAAAAAGCCACTTTTCGTCACGTACGAGTTAATAGCTTTCTCATGGTTGGTCTCTTTCCTCCGAAAAGCCCCCAGGAGTGGCTACCCAGGGGATGGGGGAAAAAAAAGCAAACTGGAATGAATTTCACATCTTCCAAAAGCGAGATTCAGTGTTCTCCACAACCCCGGAAGATGGAGCTTCAAATTAGCAGGAACTAATCTACGTTGAGAGAGAAAGAAGCAAGCTAAATTTCGTTCCTGTTGATGCTCTCAGAGTGCAGTACGAGGAGATTGAATTTTGCTACTGGAGGGGGTTGAAGAAAGGTAATAAGCTTCCAGAGCCTATTAATGAACGAGCTCCATTTTCCTCTGTTCCTGCCCTCATGATGGGGATTCAGCTGTCGTACAACAGCATCCACAATGATCCCAATTTTCTGGGAATCTTGGACAAGGAGACCCGGGCGATCTTTAACAGGATGAGGGGCCGTTTGACTAAGAATAGTGGACAGATTCAGCCATACAATTTATCAATGGCGAATTCATTTTTCGCGTGATACTTAGTTAAGTTCGCTTTGCATCCTCAGT
>CAJPEV010004086.1:0-20735 GCA_905338385.1 Darwinula stevensoni
TATAACAATGGTCCAGACGCTGACTCACGGATCATTGAGTCAAATCAGTGCCTGCAACTTTTGGCGAACAGCAACAAGTGGTTCATGGATGGCACCTTTTCCATGGCACCCCGCGACTTCATGCAGGTGTACGTGGTTCGAGTTCCCTTGGCTGACGTTATTGTATCTTGTGTCTACGCATTTCTTCAGAGGAAGACAAAAGAAGTTATTCCCTTTGTCTGTCTGTCTGTCTGTCCGCCAGAGGCCTGCGCGAGTGAACGTTTCCAAACCCGACCCGATCGGCCCGATTCGAATCGTAGTTCTACCCGACCCGAAACTCGAACGCCAGACCGAGTTTTGCGAACTCCACCCACGGGTCGTGTATGGCCGAAGGACCGGCCCGCGGCCCGCTCAGGCCTCTAAGCTTCAGAACTCGGGGTCTCTGGGTTCATCCTCTTTCTAAGAGGCTCTGCCGGACTCTGCTGACGCTTCCAGCTATCCCATGACGTCACGTTCGGACTGGGCTGTTCAGTGCTCTCATCGTTCGCGACGTTCCGCTGTCAGCTGCTTGCCTGAAAGTGACGTCATTTAATTACGTGTACGCGTCGAGCGTTGGCGGAACGAGTTGTCCGTTTTGCCAACAGCTGTAGGCAGCTGGAGAAAAAGATCCCGCTGATAGTGCATTCGCCTGCACCAAACAGGAATCTTGATGGCCTACCGAGCTGCAGGTCGATCCGCGGGTCGGGTTGGTCCAGTAGAGCTGAAACTCATCCCGGGCATGGTTCAAAATCATCTCATCCAATGCCCGGCTGTTCGAAATTCGAACGAAGTATCTCACTCGAATGCTACGACGCGGCACCCCCAGAAGATTTGATAATAGCCGACGTCCTCCGTCCGTCTGTCTGTCTGCCGGAGGCCTGCACGGGTCGACTTTTTCGAACTCGACCCAATCGGCCCGATTCGAACCGTGGTCCTACCCGACCCGAAACTCGATCGCCAGATCGAGCTTTGTGGACTCCACTCGCGGTCGTGTCGGACCGATCGGGCCGGCCCACAGCCCGCTTCGACCTCTAAGCCTCAAAACTTGGGGTCTCTGAGTTCGTCCTTTTTCTTAGCAAATCTGCTGACACTTCCAGCTATCCCATGACGTCACATTCGTGCTTACTTTTACTTTGAAATATAAGGAATTTGAGGGAGGGGGACGTGAATGTTTTACGGGTAGCAGCTAGTTATTTAAAAGTTAATTAGTTGAGGATATCTCTATATTATCATTTTGCTATAAAACCCATTCCGCATTCATTTAATGCTTATTGCGTAGCAGGAACAGAGAGGAATATATCCTATAAATCAAGGGCGTGCAACCCGCGGGTCGCGGGTTCTTCTCATTGCCAAAGGCTATATTTGGGTTGGGTGGGGACGAGGTAAGGATTATCGGCCAATCAGCGCGACCTTATGCCCTCATACGCCCTGAGGACAAAAGAGGGGAGCCTTTTCTTTTGCATTCTATGGCCCGCGTGCACATTTTCATGCGGCCCACTGCGGATGAAGGTTGCACACCCTTGTTATAAATCATAGGGACACGAGACTGAAGAACGCATATACAGTACTTCCTGATACCCATCCGCAGTTGGCATGGTCCCAATATGATGTCATGCGCTTCAGCCAATCAAGTACTTGTGCTGCCAAGGAACCTTTACGACCTCTGCGCTTGAATCAGTCGTATTAAAAGAATCCGACCCATGGAATTGGCTTATGAGAAGAGATTGCTCACGAACAATAATTTGTTATGATCGAGTTAAAATGGTTACGATCAAAACAAGTTCTTGACTTCTTTTCTTTAAACTCTACTTTAAATTATTTTTTTAATTATTTTTTCTTCTAATTTATCTATCCCATTCCGGATCAACTTTAACATATTGACCGCCACCATTTTTATTATTCACATGCCACAGAAATTTGGAAAAGAAAGTTTTTAAGAATTATTAATATCCAATCTTTCATATTTTTTACTCAGTCACAGAAATTCGAAAAAAGCAATGATTAATATCCAGTACTCCATCATGCAATGTTAGAAATCAGACAAGGCCGTATTTAGGGGGGGGGGGGAGGTTCATGGGGTTCAACCCCCCCCCCCCCCCCAGGGGGGGGAGGTTCATGGGGTTCAAACCCCCCCCCCTAAATATATTCCTTAAATTTTTGCCATACTGCTATTCGTCTGTGTAAAACGGTGCAGTACTTTTTCAATCTTTAATAGTTTCTTAAGTCTTTTCAATCTTTAATAGCTCATGACTTATTAAACACTGCAACTTGCAGTAAAATCCAGATATCTCACAAAGACAACGACAATGATAATGACAAGTATTAAAAAATAGCCACAGCGCATACACCAGACCTCAACCCCTCCCCAAAATGAAATCCTAGATACGGCCCTGATATCTCGTACTAGGCGTCTGACATGGAAAATGTAGTACGAGATATCTCTTACTAGGCGGTCAATGTGCTAAAGTAGATCCGGAATGGGATAGATAAATTAGAAGAAAAAAATAATAATAAAATAATTTAAAGTAGAGTTTAAAGAAAGGGGGGGGGGGGGGGGGGGGGAATGGAGGAAAATATGCTCAGAAACGATTCCAAAAATACTTAATTTCATTGTCAGATATTTATTTATTTCATTAATCTCAAACTGTTGGAAGTGACCGCAGAACTCGCAAAAGGTTTATGGGTTTACTTTCTATGCCAAAATAAAGTTAAAGAAAACTCAGTTCTGCCATTTTCATAACGCACTCGGGACAGAACTCCCCTGCTATTCTGTTTGGCATTTACACCATTAATAAGTTTTTTTTTTTTGCCCCTATTCGCGCAAACCTTGTCTGCCAGATTTCTCTTGTCTAAACTGTTATTTTAAGAGTCATGGATCCCGTCGTTGGGGAATTCTAGTTCGCTTGCATCAAGACCGGTCGAAAGGGATTTAAATGATACAGCGGAAGAAAGTGAAAACGAAAACTTGAGAGTGCAAGCCCCGACGTCTTTCGGGGGGATTCCGAGCACTCCACACTCCCGCCCTCAAATGCGAGAAAAACCATCTCGATCGAGAACCTCTCCGAATTGAGTACCCTCAGAGCAGCCGCTGGGGTCGAATCGAGTCTCCCAGGATTACAGGATTAGAGGTTACATCTGTTTCATGAAGTTGCTGGGGGAGGATTAGCTGTCCTTCCAAATATAGCATTCAAGAGCTTTGCGTCCATGCCTCTCGCTCCTCGCACTAAATTCTTTCTAATCGTATTGGAGAATGGCAGAGGGAAGAGTAGCCTACACCTGGTTTACCTTTTTTTTTTATTTCGAGGCCACAGAGGAAAACAAAAAAAAAACACGAAAGCGATAAAATGCGCCGTTGCTCCTGCCACTGATGCAAGGGCGTCAATGTAGACTCCTTACAATTCTGCTTCTTCAACATAAAAGTTGACGAAATCTCATTATTTTAGGATTTCATTTATTAAATTTGGGTTACTTTACGGTAAGATCGACTTAAGATTTTTGGGGGGACCGTGTTAAAAATATTTCTCGACACCACGAACCTGCTAGTGGAATTCCTGAAATCCAATTATTCATGCCAAAAAGTAATTAGCTTCAGCATTAGACGCTACTTCTTGATGAAAAAAAATTATGGCTGCACTGACGCACTCCTCTTTGAGATGTACCCAACGCCAAGGGGGAGACAATTACAGCCCTTTTACAAGGTCATTTGTCATGCCCTGGAGTTTTCACCCTTTGTGGGTGTTCAAAGATCTCTCCAATCTCTCCAATGCCTGGGTGGCCTATACCTGCCCCATGCTGATGAATGTCCAATGTGCTTGTCTCAGATCTTGGAAATCTCAGCTGATGGTTCGTTTGAAGAGTCGCAAATAAGCGGTGACTCGGGAAATTTTCCGCACATGGAGCCACTGTCACTCGCAAACGGCCTCATGTACCTGCACCTTACATGATTCATACGTATCTGCATTTCCCAAACCCATCATTGGGCCAACGCAGAACACGGCTCGCACTTGATGTTCAGAGTGGCCTCTGAATCTGAATCAACTGTATATATCTACGACTGGCATCATCGCATGCAGTGTAGTGAGACCAAAGGTATCAGGGAAAAGCGATCGCCATGGAGTTAACTTATTTCATGCTCCTTGTCTCTCTTACTGTCCTTATTCACGGACAGGTTGAGTAGTGATTCCACCGAGTGATTCCATCTTATGTCGAGTCTCGTGATTTCAAGTTATGGGTTTCCGTTCCAGGAGCCGGCGAAGAGGCAGATACCGCCATGTTCCACATATCTCCAATTATCTCAGGGACAAAAATCAACTCTGACCACCGGGAACAATCCCTATTTCTACTCTTGCAGATGGAGATTCACCGTTAGTCAAAGATCTAGAATCACCTCTCCACAGGCTACATCACAACTCGAGAGCTTGAACTCTAACTCAGGTTTATGTTCCTTCTCTCTTAGTGCCCGGTGGACATGTATCTTCAATGCTCTGCCGTCGTGATACCTTGCCCTTCGGCGAACTTCATCGTCAATCAATACCCGTATATTCCAGAGACTTTTCTTTCGTGTTTCTCTTGATCCTGTATGATTGACGCTGAGACGAAAGACAAAATGTTTTATTGTGAAGAATTTGTGGCTCGGGGATACTGAACTCATGGAATGCGGGAAGGGATTTATCCGCCGAGTACTACCGGTATAGCCAAATCAGTGGCACTGGATTGGCTTGCACCGTAACCTGTGGTCAGTTTCGCGTCATACCAAACATATATAATGCAGTTTTGTCCGGTTTCTTTCTTTACCTTTCTCTCTCTCATGTCTCTGATAGGTTCTGGCAGCGGTGGAACTTCAAATTCTGGTTGCTGTGAGCATGTCGTGCTCGTGGACCGGTATTGCTAAAAAAATTTCGTGAATTCCTTTTTTTTAATACACCTTCCCAGATTGTGGCGTGTCCCAGGCGGGTCAATCAGGCAAGAGATCGGCGGGGACGAACATCACAGAGGAGGGGACATTGGATGTGGATAGGATCGTCGGCGGGTGGACGGTGACAAGCCAGCAAAAGTATCCTTGGATGGCCTATTTCGGGGAATGCGAAGGCGCTCTGATCAACGATCGATACGTCCTCACCGCTGCTCATTGCATCTCGACTGAGTCAGTTTCTGTTCATTCACTCAGTCATTTGCGAAGTTCTCTGGGCCTCTCAAGTTTTTATTATCGCATAGTAAACTGTAAACAATTACTACGTGACAGTGATTACGCGTGCTACATAACTCATGAAAAATTGGATACCAATGTCAGTCCTTTTCATTGGGATATTAGTACTTTTCAGCAATGAATTTGTACATATCATGAATATAATACTTTATTTCATCTGATAAATGACACCCCCCATTGTTTTATATATTGGGTTGGAAAGAAAGTCTTGCAACACTTTCAAAAACTATTTATAAAAATTTTCAAAGGAATGATGGCTTTGCATTTGTATATGCTGGAATGTTCTCGAAGCTTCTGCCCTCGAGGTATATAAGGCGGTTTCTGCCATTAGTTGGCAGCTATGGCTCCGATCGAACAAGCAACTATTCGCCCCATCGTCTAATACGAGTTCCTCCAAGGACACTCGGCGAGAGCCGCCACGGACAACAACTGCGCTGCACTCAAGGGCAACGTCGTCCACTATTCCACGGTGTCTCGATGGTTGAAACGCTTGGAATCTGGCGACACGACCTTCAGAGATCGACCACGCTCAGGACTTCCATCTACAGTTGATGACGAAGCCCTGCGGAACGCCCTCAACGCGAAGCCGAACGCCACCACTCGCGAATCGGCGACTATACTTGGAGTCACCCATATGTCCATCGGCAACCATCTGAACGACCCCGGCTATCGGAAGGTTTACTCGACGTGGGTCACTCATCGGCTCGGCGACTCTGACAAAGCAAGCCGTGACAGTGTCTGCGAATCACTACTCCTTCGTCCGCACAGAAAGGACCTTCTGAAGGAAATCGTTACNTCTGAAGGAAGTCGTTACTGGAGATGAGAGCTGGGTCCTCTACGTCGACCATACTCGCAAGAGTCAGTGGCTTCCACGAGGAAAATTGCCGCCACACGAACCGAAACCAGGGTTCCACGAGAACAAGGTTCTTCTCTGCTGTTGGTGGGATTCAAAAGGAACGTTGTACTATGAGCTCCTCCCAACCGGTACTACCGTGACTGCCGTCGTCTACGCTGATGGGAACATGTCATAGACAACAATGGTCATTACACTGTAGACTGCAATAGCATTTCAATAAAGTTATAAAATGTTGACAAATTTGCGCAGAGTGTTGCAAGACTTTCTTTCCAACCCAATATTTTCGAGACATTTGACTTATTTATTCATTTCATTGAAATGTAGCCAGTCGGGGAAGTACACAGTGACGCTGGGTGACCTGGACAAGTCAACCGATACCGAAAGCCGTACTATCAGCATCTCATCGAGAGCCATCGTCCATCCGCAATATAACCAAAGGACGCGTGACAACGACATAGCCTTGCTGAAACTGGACTATCCTGTGAATTTCCAGGCTAATCCCAACATCCGCCCTATCTGCCTCTCGTCCTCGGCTCAACCATCAACGGGCCAAGCTGTTGCTATTGCCGGATGGGGTTCCACGTACTTCGGTAAGCCCAGTTTTACCTCCTGCACTTCGGTTGCACTCTTTTCATGGTCATTGCTTCATAAAGCTTAAGGACTTGAGTTTTTTTTTTGGCTTTTCCAAATCTGTATTTTCTGGTTTTCGGATCGAAACTGTCGAAATCATCGATAGATTAAAGCCATTTTGTATAGTTCAGTATAACTGAAATGACTAGAAAGCGTCATGCAAGTTCGAGGATCAAAAGGAGAAATTTGTCGTGATATGCACTAATTTTGATTGTCTTGAGGCAGGTGGATCAGGGGTGTCGGTGATGAGAGAAACCGTGGTAAATGTGGACAGCCAGACAACTTGTCAGAATGCCTACAATAACCAAATCACCAGCAACATGTTCTGTGCTTCTGCTTCTGGCAGGGATGCTTGTCAGGTGGGTAAAAGGGGAACCACCGTGAATGATGAGAATCTGCAGAAGGGCAAGGCAGAATTGCATTAAAGCTGAAATAAAAATATATTACGCGACAGTGTAGGTAAAAGTTGCATTGGAAGCAGTGGCGGCTCGTCAGGGTAGGCACGTCAGGTCGGGCCTAACCTGGACCAGACAAGAAAGAGAGCACCGAGAGATGACGCGAATTTAAGTAACTTTTACTCCATCTTAACTTCTATATGACAAGGTTTCGGAATGCCTCCAGCCAGAATAATATTATGGTTTCCTCGTGAGAGTCAGTACATTTGGCGACGTACCGGAAACGAGTAAAGCTATAAATAAATGGTTGGAAGACTGCTGTCTGCTCAGAACTGCTGGGCCCGGGCTTCCCCCAATCGCTGGTAAGTCGGAGCATTCGCAGTTCCAACCTAGGCCAACCTCTTCCTGGCCTAACCTGATCCTATTCGCTGGAAGCGGGATGGATGATTTAAGGGAGAAAGGGCAGTCTTGCAGCGAAGAGAACGATTGAGACTTAGAGAGAAGAGGCCTGAGTGCTACGTTGCCAAATCTATGCAGTATTGCCAGATATTCTTCCACGCCCTACTCCACTTCTTCCACTCCGATGAAATTAGAATCCAACAAAGCTAGTTTTTTAGTTTCGTTCACCTGTTTTATCAGCACCACGGCTCGCGTAGGTCTTTTATTCCTTCAGATCGCTCTCTTCTTTTCTCCTGCCCCCGGACTTCCCCCTGGCAGTGATTTATGCAATGGGTTTCGAGTCGCTGATGTCACGTTTCCCCAACCAATCATATATGCGAGCATAACTCTGTATATATTTTTAGATGTTGCATTAATATAGTCATATCATACTTATATAACAATGCAAGTCTGAATGTGAGAAGAACATTTTTAATGCTAGAATATATTAAGCAATAACTCATTGGCTTGCATACGTTTTCTATCATAGTACCGATGATCAAGCGAAGGGTAATGTGAAAGCGGTGATAAATTCATATTTGTACCGCATTATAGGCTTCGCAGACGCAAAATTATAGAAACGGGAGACATCAGTTTCGACTTAGAACTTAGTTTTTATTCAAGAAGTGATGAAAAGAGGCGAGAACTTTTCGAGAACGGAAAGTCCACGCCAGATCTCCAAATCTTGCAAAAAGACGGGGCGAAAACTCGTACTTTCCGTAAGATCTGGTACGAAAACTTGAGAAATGAGAAGTGCAAAGAGGGACGATTTAGAGACAATTGGTCCGGAACCAAACCATCGGCCAGTAGATGGATTTAAATTTCTTAGTTTTTGCAATCGGGAAACTAACCTCTAAAAAAATGAATAGAAGCATTGCTGAAACCTTTAATAAACTTTAAATTAATATTTAAGAAACGATTCAGAGTAATTATAGTTGCAGGAAAGAAGGGAATAAACATATCCCACTCCAGAAGCTCACGACTCGAACGAAAGGTTGCAATAAGAAGTGATGGTGACGCAGAAAAAAATGAGTAATTCGGTAAGAGGCCTCAAACAGACGAAGTCCAACATGTTGAAGTGGCAGAGCGAAGATTGCCAGGACTGCTCTCCCGGCGACATGCGAATGAACGACTCTCTCAGCTCAAGTTCGACTTGTCTCGAGAAAACTAGATTAGCTTAGGGCCCCCTCTACACTTGGTGGTCAGAGCGCTTCACTTCGTTCAAGACGCACGCTAAAAAATCATTTTCCGGGTTTCCGTCACACATTTTCTTGGCATCCTGGAGTTAACCCAGTGGTGTAGCGAGAGTCTCATTGTTCGGGGGGCCAATGAAGTCTTATGAGGGTCTAAAAAAAACCTTAGGTACGCTTGGGGGGGAAGAGGGTGGGAGCCAGGACAGCCCCCCTTCCCTGGCTACGTCACTGGCCTACCCTACACTATGAACCACAAGCCGCCACTGATAGGAAGTAAAGAATGCGAAATAAGAACCAACATGAAAGAAGAAAACAGCATAAATGAGAAATAATTAAACTCTAATGAAAGGTTAGTATGGTAGGGGAGAAAACATTAAACTTTACGTTGACGATAGATTCACATTCCTGTGTATTAGGCGCATCCAGAATTTTTTTTTCATCCCTGATTATGGCATTTAGGGTGACTCAGGAGCTCCGGCGATGTCATGGATCTCGAGAGGATATTATATACAGATCGGGACCGTCTCGTTCGGAAACGGATGTGCGATGCCGGATTACCCAGGCGTCTATACGCGAGTCGCCAGTGAGTACATGCGTTCATTCGTATTTTCTTTCGGCTTCTTCATCGTGCTCTCTCGATCGACAGTATCATACACTCATGGTAAATAACCTACAACAATGTATTGAGCAATATTGAGAAATTAGGTACACAAACTCATGGCAATATGTTATGATTTGAATTGAGTTCCAAGGGAGTGGTATGACTATGCGGAGAGAAAACTCGCTAACTGCTCTTATTAAAGTGGAGTGAGAGATTAATCGTCCGAAACATAAACCAAGATGTAGATAATTGATGAAACTTGAGAATTGGAAGTCAGTCATTTGAGTTGCTGGAGGCAGTTTTTAGCGTGAATTAGGTCCACATCGTCTCATGCAGTCTAAGACCATCGGCCAAAATAACCGACCTCGATGAAACTCCTAATCGAATTGATGGAATCTCTTTCGGACTCGTGGTCTGAGCATAGCTTCCCAGCTAAACACGCACCATTGGTACAAGGGCAACGTGGCTTGAGGGAAGAACAGGAAAATGGGGCTGTAAATGAAACTTCCCTTCACATTATCTGAGCATTAGGCAAGTTTTATTTGCATATCCATTATGACCCTGAAACTTTACTTCATTTTTCTACACACCTTTAGGGTTTCTTTTCTGTATTTCATCATTAAGATCCTACGTATTCCCTACGCACTCCTTCGTTTTAAGCAATTAATAGGACCATTAGCCCACTTTAAGTTTGGGTGTACGGTGAGTTCTCTCTCCATAGGTTCCTTCTTTGCCATCACACCCTAAATCGATTTTATGACATCGCTGAGTTCGTGTGCCTAATTTAACCAATATTGTTCGATTTCTTCTTGGTGCTGCTTTTATTTTGGCGATATGTATATATCACATCCTATTCCAGATTACGTGAACAACTTCATCCTTCCGAACACAAATGATGCTAATTGGTGTTCACCGCCTTGAAGAAATTCCCTGTCTTCATTGATTTCAAGTCGAGTCAGAATAAAAAAGAGTCAGAGCAACAGCACTTATTGAGCGACAATTCCCTTATTCATTTTGGAATATCTTGGATACAAAAGCACTCAAAGAGTGACTATCGCTGTTACTGAATTATATTCAATAAAAAACGAATCTGCAGACTTATATTCAAGTAGACGTACATGCGTATTAAACGCAGCAAAGGGAATATTCAGCTGCCAGCGCGTGGAGCTCGGCGAGTGCAACAAGGCTCACCCACTCGGACGTCTTTAAGGATTCGCTCAATCGCACCGGGGAATCAGTGAGAAATGAGCTAACTAGTGTGCTCCACGTTAAAAAGTTGAAGGGATGGACTGGTAGGAATACCGCTATCCTTATTGCATTCCTGTGAACAGGATATATTTCTAGCAGCTGCTCTGGTGCGCGATTCCACAGGTGCAATTCCACAGGTGTGATTCACACCTTCTGTTATTTGCCATTCATGTTCCTTGTCCAGGCAGAAAATCGCAAAATACGCAATTGGAAGTTCCCTAGAAGTTGTTTTTATGCTACAAGTCTTGGTTGCGCTCATCCATCCTTTCAACTTCGCAACTCGGAACCCATTTCCCATTTATTTGGGTTGGTGGTATTCCTGAAGCTATGCAGCTAGATGATACCTGTGGTATTTGCCCAACTCCACGAATAAACGGCGAAATACTCCTCTTGTTGCGTTTCAATGCACCACTTTGTATACAGAGTGGAGCATAATTAGCTTGCAAGTGTTCAATACTGGAAATTATTTGTATGTAAGAGTAATAAAAATCACAATTAGTGGTTAAATCATGTTTTATTACAGGTAAATGGGAATAATTGATACATAGAACGCCAAATCAACACTTTTAGTCAAATTTGTTTCCCTTCTGCCTCCATTACATAAATTTAATAGGTAATTATGCTCCACCCTGTATGTTCCTATGATGTCCTTGACTTTGTTGGTAACCATCTCCACTTGTTTTTTTTTTCCATGAGTCTTGTTCACTTCAAAACAGACAGGAGTGAATTTTTCTTCACATTAGCGCAGTAAAGAAGAAAATCGAACCGGAAGTAAGCCTCGTCATCCCCCAATGATGATCGCTTTCTCTCAGTTAAAGGATCGAAACTGCGTTCTGCCACTTCAAGAGTCTGAAACAGGAATCATGGCCAAGGTCGACACCCCCCTAGGGCTTTAATATAGGAGAGACAGCGCCTTGAGGAGAGAGCATACAGACTCAGGAGGAAAACAGGAAAACCGGGTCTTCGCACGCAGAATGTCTTTGCTGCTCCAATGGTTCAACGAAAAATAAGGAAACGCTGGGAATCATATCGGGACTGAGAGAGGAACCCCCGTCTCTGAAGGCGGTTTTCGGTACGAGGGAGAAAGTTTTCCATTCTCTTGAATGGGACTTGTTATAGGGAAGCGGCAGAGACCGGAACTTTTCCAATGTAATTAACCCCCTTTGCAGAAATGTACGATATGCATCAATCAAATCGAAGCTTACGATCTCCCTGAAAACTTTTTTGAGAAATATGCATGCAAATATGTACTTGGAATATTGTGGTTGGACAGAAATCATTTGCAGTCCATGGGATTTAGTTTAAATCTACTATTTATCTATTTTAGCACCTAACACGTGCACATGTACACGGGTATTAAAGTAAACCAAATAATTGTCCTTAGGTTTTTCTTTCAGTTGGCTTTCATCAGTATCTCCTGCTTTGTGAGAAATCTCACTGCTATACTCTTCAACACCCTAGTACAAACATTCCTCTGTACAACTCATAATATTATTGCTTTATTGCTGACACAGCTGCATCTACCAGTGTAAGGTTAACTACCGCGGCATGAGTTCAAGAAGTCCTCTAGCATTTATGCTGTAGTCATCACGACTGCGTCCTCGTGAAATTTTTTATTACTTATATTTAAATAGGAGCTAAGTGGGGGACTGGCCCCTCCCCCTGGCGGTGGGTATGCACCAAGGGGTCTCACCAGTCCCAGTGGAACCCTCCCGCATGCGGGCTGGCCAAGTGCAAGACCCGCACGAAGCTAATGTTGGGCAGTGGGAAGGTGTCCCAGTGGGAGACCAAGGTTTCTCCAATGTGGTTTTATTGTTGCTCGTTAATTAACAGAGGCAAAGGCAGCCACGAGAGAAGACTTGAGACCTCATCGTGAAGTTCTGGAATGAGGAAATTAGGCTGGGGCGGTCTTAGACCCACTTTTAGGTGATATTAGACCCTATCGATTAATTGAAATGTGAGTTAATTAATTGTTAGGTACCTGAGAGGTGCCCCAGTTAGCTAATCAGGATTAGCAGGTGCCAGCTGTCAAAAGAAAACATTATCAGGCTTCCTGCTTCTCCTGGATGGCATGCAGAATTGGAAGTCAGAGGAAAAGTGAATCAATAATTCGGCAGGGCAGTCCTACAAAGGAGGAGGAGCCTATCGTTGTTAACGGTCTGCCACCTGGGGGTGGAAGTTATATGGATAGTGTTGGCTGCATAGAGTCAAGGAGGGGTGGGGTTAGACACGACGGGAGGGAGGTGCCCGGAGAACTGGCGAGTTGGCGAGGACCGTTACATGGGAAGCCCCCTGTGTAAACGGCTGTCTGGTCTAAGTGAATGCTATGAAATGAAAGCAGAAAAGAAGAGCGAGGAAGCGAAAGTTAGCGGAAGTGGAAGGAGAGAGCGGGGATAGAAGAGAGGAGAGTATAGGGTTAGTGAAGGGGGTCAAGGGAAGGGGGGAGATGGTTTAATGGGGACTGTATTCAGGGGTATTCAGCTCGGAATGTTCGTTTGAGTCCCCGATGCTTTTTATCAAAAGCAACGAGGAAGTGTCGTATGTCCTCGGGGCAGTTTTCCTTTGTTATAGTAGGAGAGCGCTAATTCTGAGGCGTATATGGAAAGAGGACTCAGGCCGCAGACCCAATAGATGTCATCTGTCGGGAAGTAGCGTGGGATGCAATATGCGAACTTGATGGCGGCGCGCGTTCTATGCGCCCGAGTTCGTCGAGGATTGGTGTTTGGGACGTTAGCCCAGGCCGCGAATCCGTATGTGAGGACGGGACGGATGTAGGCAATATAAAGGCATATGATTCTACGGGGTGCGCAACCGTAGGCACGTGAAAGCAGCTTCAGGCAATTTAGTTTACGAATTTGCCTTTCGGCGGATCGTCTCGACGCGGGGGATCCAACGGAGTGAAAAAACAGGTCCCCTTTAGCAGTGGATTGAAAATTGCCCTTCGAGAAACTCCCATGCGTTCTTATTGCACGATTGAGTGCATGTTTGGGTGGGACGACAGTTCAGAACCACGCTACAGGATCTCGGTCCTTTTCCCGCATTGTATTTATAACTGCCGAGAAAAGGAAAAACTTCCATCAACATTGATTCGTATGAGTAATAACAATTGCTTGCATAACGCCGCGATAAAAAGGAAAGGTTTCCCAGTCATTGGATTCCTTAACAGTTTCATTTCGAAGAAAATGTATAAGCTAGAACGACGTACCTATTTGCTATTTCTCCGCTGTCTATGGGCTTTTTTTTGCAATATCTTATCTAATTTCATGTGCATACTGACATAACAAGGTGGACGTGGAACTCGTCTGGTTGGCAATGCAGAAGTGAATGAGAAAAAAACGACTGCCGGACAGCTTCTTTCTGTTTTCATTCACACGAATATCGCTGCGGTAAGCCCAGGAATATCGCAGGATTGGAATGCGTCAGACTGCGTGGGATGTAATCACGCATTGAAGTAGCTCACTCCATGGGAAGACTATGCAGGTATCTGAAGCGAGTGGAACAAGCAAATGGTGTTACACTGGTATGTCCCTAAGCCAGCGTTCATCACGTCACGAATTTATGGTGCCATCGAAACACATTGTACAGTCATCTTTTGGATCAATAATATTGGGTGCATCCCATCTCCCTTCCCCCCCCCCCCCTCAAATTTCCCCTGAGCGCTAATTTTCAAGGAATTCCGTCCAATAGTATTAAAATGAGACTCACCGTACCCGAAGACCCAGATACGAGAGACCTCCGATTCTCCTTCAGTGATTTCTGTTTCAAAGTACTCCCAAGAGCCACAACGTTCTCATTTCCGGTCGGGTGCGGGCGAAAACGCAGAAACCTCGAGTTCTGAAGTTTCGAGGCGTAGGCGAGCTGAGGGTCGGTCCGATCGGCCTGACACGATCCAAGGGTCGGACCTGGAATGCTCGGTCGGCCATGATTTTAATCAAGCGGATCGGGTCTGGTTTAGGAAAATCGACCTGTCCTGGCCTCCGGTGGATAGACAGACAAATAAACGTCAGATATTATAACTGCAATACGTATTTATGATTTACATATTACTACGATAGTCTCGCATTTCGCAAGGATCTCCTGACGTATCCATGCAACGAGATGTGGCATTCTTACTGGTTGGAATACTTGGATTCTGTCGACATACCCCTTACTTCGGGTTCATACCATGCAACTGCTCATCAAAATGTCTCAATTCTTGGAGCAATCTTCCAAAAATATTATTTCTTTTTTTGCGGAAACAAGGGGAAACTGAAAAAAGAACGGGTAGGAACATGACCCATTGATTCCGAAGTTGAATGTGTTTTTCGCAATTGCGTTTGGGAAACCGGGGCCTATTAGACACATCACAGCGCACGCATGCGTAAGTTCCGCCAAAAATCCAGTTGTCACATCCTTGCTGACGTCACAAAAGCGTGTGCTCAGGGACTGTCGTCTGCTGGAAAGCAGTCGTGCTATCGCACAGCCGTACTTCCAACCGATTTGGTTCGAGTCAAGATTGCTATCTTGCCATGTAAAGTTATGGTAACTTCGATTTAGCGCTTATTCCATATTGGAATCGTCCGTCCATGTTGTGAGAGAGGAAGGCCGTCGCAAAAGGAACGTGACATGCATGCAGTGGTGGATCAAAGGGCGGTGGGGGGGGGGGGGTTATGGTTATTTTCTACTGTACAGTCGCCTGCGAGAGCTGTCATTGAGATCAATGAGAGGTTAGGATAATTTAGTAAGTTTTGTCGTTGAAGGCAGTGGCGTGCCGACGGATTGATACGTGGCCCACCGCTTCCCCCCTCACTCTCTTGCTCTAACTCTGAGCTCAGCACTCGTTCCTCCTTCTTGAGGGGAAAAGGAACGAAGAACTCCCTTAGACCCCAAAAGTGAGTCATTGGTTACGTCACTCTGCAACCGAGATGAAAGCGAGGGTGAGCGGTCATTGGGCTAAGGCCGCCCCACTTGGCAAAAAACTCTAGGCACGCCACTGCAGGAAAATGATCGGCGGAATTACGACTCTCGCTTTTCCTTTCCTCCTTCATGCCAATATTCCACCTACCAGGCCGTGCGAGACGAGGAAGCGAGGTGCGTGCAGAGGCCTGACCTTGTAAGCCTCTAAGCGCCCACTCAAAAAAGCAGTTTTTGGTGTCGCATAAGACAAGAGACAGGAAGAAACCTCATCCCATGCTAAGTCTATGGCAGAATAAGTTGCTTCACGGGGCAGAATTTCACGACTCTACCAGCTATTGTATTTCAAGTTTCTTCATCGAAAATTAATCTGGAAGGATTGGGCCGTATTTTGTTTGGAAAGTTTTTGGATTAAATGTACTTTCCTAGGAATAGGAGTGAATAACTACTTTCGCTAAAATTTCAATTTAATGTTTTTTTTTTTTTGGGGGGGGGGGGGGTTATTTATTAATGTTTTTTTTTTTTGGGGGGGGGGGGGTTATTTCGCTACATGAAGGGATCATTGAAAATCTCAGACAAAGAAAACACAGCAAAGCCTCTCAGTTACTTCCCATCCAAAGTTCGTCTCCACACAAGAAAGCATGAAACTGCACAAAATTCGCAAAACTCGCATTTTCGAGGCCGTCCAGCGTCGCATTGGGGAGGAACTGCTTGGGCATGTCTTACATCAAAATGTTATTAGAACGAAGTACATTACTTGCATCTATGAACAAGCGTTTGAAATTATAAAACCATACCGCAAGAGCGAGTTCAAGAAGGGGTTCTTAAGCCGTGTGCCTGTGAACCGTAACCCTAAAAGGATATACAGGGTTAGCATAACGTTAATATGAGGTTTCTTTCCATGTTCAGACAGTTATAATATGCAAACTATGCTTAATAAAGTTGTAACATTTGGTGGGAACAATAACGGGATCATGGGGAAGAGGAATATAGGGTCATTTGATGTGGCCACCAGCATTTGCTACATTTGCTCAATGTGACCTCCTATTGCTTGAGTTCGTTATATTTTGTGATCGACGGCTGACCGAAGCTGTCCAACATCTAACATGGCCACATGATCGCGCATTCACCTTCGTGGAATGCGATGGTTGTTCGACGACAGCATGTGTTTCCCCCCAGATGACGCAGTTCCGTGTGTTGACGTGCCCAGACGACGAGAAATGTGCCTCGTCCGACCGCAGGATTTTGTCTAGCCAGGTGTCCTCAAGCTGCATCTGCGCCAGAAACCGGAGTGCGAAGTTCAGCCGTGCCTGCGTGTCACCAAATTGCAGTTCCTGGACACGCCTGATCTTGTATGGGAACGGTTTCGGTGTTTTCCGCATCGCTGTTGATGATGTCATGCTCGCCTGGGAAATTAATTGTTGCTGCATTTTCCTGCGAAAGTTGCTGCGAGAAACATCAGCCACCACTTATCCAACCTCACATAAGCTAACTTAAAACTCTCTGAAGAAGCAGGAAATTTTCGATTTTCCTTTGATTTCTCCGCCTCCCGGCAATGTAGTGACTTTAAACGTGCAGCCCTTTTCTTCAACTTGAGAGTTCCGAGAGATTCTTTTGAATCTCTCTAATCTCACCGAACGATTCACTTAGTGGGCCACAAATTCAGAGTTTTCTCACATGAAGCCACTGGCTTTCACAAGTTGCCTCTTACACCCGCAATCTCCATGATGCTTGCACGTTCAAATGTTCTCATTTGTCACGCGGCCATGAGGGGAAATGACACTTGTCACATGCATAGCCCCCCCCCCCCCCAATCCACAGCCAAAACAATAGGAGCTTGGAAAACATTTAAAATGCATTTGGAATCCTTGTTCAATTTTGAATATATTCTATCCCGTTCATTTTTTTCTGATGTCATGATGGTGAGGAACTTAAATTCATTGATCGCATCCGTGCTTTTACGTTTCGAGCTCATGATGTCGGAACTGAACCCATTCATGAGTTTCGAAATAGATTAAACGTTCAGTTTCTGTCTGATAAAACCCTATTTTTCAAAGCTTT
The DNA here is from genome assembly GCA_905338385.1 of Darwinula stevensoni. Taxonomy (NCBI): domain Eukaryota; kingdom Metazoa; phylum Arthropoda; class Ostracoda; order Podocopida; family Darwinulidae; genus Darwinula; species Darwinula stevensoni. The sequence goes on from CAJPEV010004086.1 coordinate 17,540, forward strand.
GATCACGCAGCAAATGCTGAAAGACTCAAGGACTGATTTTTTTTTGGAAATGCGGAATGGGGGGGGGGGGGGGGAGAACATTGGGGTTACCCTAGAGGATCGAGTTGAGGCTCAGGCATATGGAGGGCAAGCAGTACGGATTCTCCCGAGAAGCCTTGCAAAAGGGGCATCACCAGAGTGTCGAAGGACGTGGAAGATGACACGGAACTCTTTAAGCGCCTCTTTTCATCTTACCCGGCTCATCTTAAAGCTGTTTGAGACACAGCCAGGGTGCAAAATAATTACGGGAAGTACTTGTTTAGATTCGAAAATGAATGTTCTTTCTCATGATATAAGAGATTTTCCCCCAGCTCTTATAGTTTAGGCTGTGGAGGGGGGGCGGGGGCGGGGGCGGGGGCGGGGGGGGGGGCTATCTGGGCAGTGAGCCCCAATATATCCGGAAACACGCACCGCCATGAAGTTCTCTCAATTCACGTTCCTTCTCTCCCTGATATTCTTGGCCGGCTTAGGTCGAGGTCTCAACATCAATCTTCCATTCTCAGCATTCTCATTTCGAGAAGCTGTCTTTAATTTCCGTTTCAGGAGCCGCCGAAGAGGCAGATATGGGCCAAAATGGGCTAAGCAGAACGATGGGGGGGCTTACATATCCTTGCCGGGAAGGGGAGGGGGGGGATGCATTTAGACCGGAGTTGGGGGGGGGGGGGGTTGAACCAAACTTGGGGGGCTGAAGCCCCCCTCGCTACGCCACTGGTGGGAAATGCACGCTCTTCGTTACCCAAACAAAGCGAACATTTTCAGCAACTTTTCCTTAAGAAATTCATTCTGTCAGTGTTTTCCATTAATTCGCCATCATCGAACAGCGAGAATCGACCAAACAGATCGCCAAATGAGACCTTTCTCTTTCCGCTGACGTGAAGTCCAGGGAAAAACTACAGGCTGCCACTCTGATGGTGCATATGCGCAGGACTCACTTCGATGTTCGAGTTCGATGTTTCAGGATCAAGAGGAAAGAAGTAAATGATAAAAAAAAGAAATTCCAGAGAGATTCGGATAGGAGGTGTTTGCATCTATTTTTCTTGGATCACGGAGCAACAAAAAAAAATTAAAAAACAAACAAAAACAAGTGAACACAGCTGCTGCGACCAACGCAAGGGCGTCATGAAATCCTGTGGGATAAACAAGAAAACAAACCTTTGCTTCTCAACAGTACTGATGTGCAATTGGAGTGAAGTTCGTTCAATTTTATTCATTAAATTTTAATCGTTTCATTACTTTGACTGGATAGTTGGTTAAACCGGTTATTAATTTGACTTCATCGAAGTCAATGCATTCATATCCCATGTTTGCAATAATATCTAATGAATTCATTTCATTAGTAATTCATTAGCAATTCATTCAATCCCATGTCCCCCTCTATCAGGAAATGGGCCTCCGAAATTATTTAAATGATTTTATCTTTCCCGAATTGTTGAGTGGGATATCTGCATCAAAGACTCCACGACAAGAACCTGAAATTCCCAAAAACGCTTTCATTCCTAAAGTTAATCTGCTACAGTGAAAAAAATAGTACTCCGAATAAAATTTTCCAATTTCCCCTACTTCACAGGCAACAATCTGTCTCCCAAGCATGCAAGGTCCGATGATAAAACTTTCTAAGCGTAAATTGCTCAAGAAAATTCACTAAAATATCTGCCCATGTGGCAAAACTTCCAATGAATTCGACTCGGATGCCTCATCGAATATCCCTTTTCGCTTGTGGGAGTCACTTATTCGCTGTGCCCCCCCCCCCCCCCCCCCCCCCCCCCCCCCCCCCCCCCAGTTGTAACAACTTGTGGGAAACGATTTTTCCCTCTCTGAGCCGCCTACTTCAGGTCTAGGCTTCTAGCTCGGGCAAGCATCAGCTAAGGAGAGTCGCTTCTACCTGCGTAAAATGATGGAAAATCGCCCCCGCCCCCTCCGAGGCCCCCAAATATTTTTCCCCTCACGACGCCAGTGGCTCCCGCGAATGAGCTATAATTTAGCACGAATAGAGGCGCATCTGTATTCCGCAGATCTAACATATGGCTACCACCGATGGTGACACGTGCCCGAAGTCCACGGCGCCGTCTGATGCTCCCTGGTCTCCAACTGCGTGCATCAAAAAAGCCAGGAACGTGGCATACCGAGTACAGTGAGTCCAAGGCTACCGGGAAAAGCGGATCGTCATGGAGTTCTCTCATCTCACGCTTCTCGTCAACCTTATGGCCCTTATCCGCGGCGAGGTGAAATTCTGAGTTCGGTACTTGTCTCATATCGGTCGACATACATATTTCGAGTCTCTGTCTTGGGCTTTCGTTCCAGGACGAATCGGAGGGGACGCGTAGAGACTGGGGAAAACCGTTGAAGAGACAAACACCACCGTGTTCCTCAAATCTGACATTATCACTTGGACAATCATCGCCCCTAACCACCGGGAGCGATTACTATCTTTACTCTTGCACCTGGCGATTCACCGTTAGTTAAAATATTAGAATAATCTCTCGAAGACTTTTATTACAACTCTGAAACTCTGAATTTTATGCTCCAATTTGAAATTACTTCTCTCCTAGTGCCCCGTGGACATGAATATTCGATGCTCTACAGTCGTCATACCTTGCCCCTCTGCAAACTTCATCATCAAAGGATATTCGTAATGACAAGATCTTAATCCGTACTCCCCATGAGCTTGCATGATTGATGCTGAAGTTTAGAACGAAAACGTTTCATTATAAAGAGTTTGCGGTTCGGGGATACTAAACCCGTGGAATGCAGGAAAGGACTTCACCGTTCAGTACTATCGGTATGCCCAAATTGGGGGTATTGGATTTACCTGCACTGTAACCTGTGGTCAGTTTCGCATCAGACCAATCATATCAGATCAGACGTATATCGAGCTTTCCCCCGCCTTTAAACTTTCTGTATTTGATAGGCTCGGGCAGTGGTGGGGTCCAAACGACAACGAGAGCTCCGACGACAACAAAGATAGTGCCGACGACGACAAAGATAGTGCCGACGACGACAAAGATAGTGCCGACGACGACAAGGGCTCCAACGACAACGAGAACTCCAACTCCAAGTTGCAGTGAGTATCTCATGCTAGTGCAAATATCACTTATTACCCAAGCATTCTTACATTTTGTTCCGATCCCCCCCCCCCCCCCCCCCCCCCCCCCCCCCC
>CAJPEV010004087.1:0-24966 GCA_905338385.1 Darwinula stevensoni
TGATGTCAGTGGAATTTCTGTTTCGGATGTCGTTCACCATTTATGATTTCGTCTCGGTTTTGAACGGAATCCTTGAACGAATTCGCCTTGTTTACCTTACTGGTGTCATTCAATTTGAACTCAGACCGTCATCGTCGAACGAAGAGAGAAGGTGCTGCCAGAGTAAGAATCGCTTTATGGGTTACCTGGGTGCCTTCGGATGCCTAGAGGTAGAGGTGCCTTATCCACAGCTTAAAAATGAGGGAAGCGTGGTGCGGGTGGTTGTTTTCGCAGGCGATTCCTGTCGAGTCTCATTCCCTTGCTTTCGAGAGCGCGATCCCACGCGATTCTTACTCGTTTGCACGCAAAGGCCTCTGCAGTCAGTCACAGCGCTTTGGTGGGGCTGTCGTTCCCCTCTGCCTCGACGGACGGGTGCGGGGAGGGGGTGTTCCTCGTCCGAGTGGTCGAGGGATTCTCGAGCTGGAGGTGTTTGGTCCAGGTTCAGTGCTTGGTGGTAGTGGGATGTGAAATGGCAGGAAGGTGCACGGTGGTCGAGCTGCTTCTTGGGGCCTAGCAACACCTCTTCCTAAAGTCTGCGTACACCACTGCGCACAGGTGCAGTTCGGAGGCACCTGTGCCGCTTATGCAGGCTTGGAAGGTGAGGCAAATATCGGCAATTGTTGCTTAATTTTTCAGTTCCGCCTTTAATGAGGATCGACGCAATTCGTCGATTTTCGTTTAATGCTAGGCATGATCCGGGTCAAGCGCACTCATCTTTTTTTGTTACTCATCATTTATGGCATGAATAAATCAGCAGGTGATTCACCTGGAGCTGAATCCACCCTCAAAATCGTCGATCACTCAATATCTGCGTCTTCTACGTACATCCTTGGTCTGCGCGAGTCGCAGACAGTCGCAACAGGACTCGTCCAACATGTCTCCTCCCATGGCCCTCGGCTTCATGGCTTTCCTTAGCATCATCACAACAGTTGGGAGTGTTCGTTGGCCCAGGCTTTTAGCCTAGTTCTTAAGTACCAGAGTCTATGCTAATAGGGTAGGGCGTATCAAGGAGTCCCATACATTTGCAACGTTAGTATGATTTCGGCTATTCAGAATGCTCATGCGCTGATAGCCTAGCTAGGGCCAAGCCCATGACTCACATTATGACCACTCAAACTTGTTTATTTGTGTGTTTTAGCTTGGATCCAACGTTAGGGCTTGCCGTTTCGAACCCAACTGGGTCATCCTTACCCAAAGTAGATAAGTTTCCTTACTCTTCTGACTAAGTACCGAAGGTGTGATTCATATGGTCCAGGATTATCAGTGACGTTCTTCACTGCCTCGACCAATAACCGAGCTAGATCGGATAGTGTTTGGTTATTTATTTACCCAAAAGAGTTGACGAGGACTTAAGCTGGAGCCTCATGGGAAGAGCAGAAGAAGTGGAATAGATAGTCAAGTTGAGGGACTAGGGATATTGAGGAATGGAACAGACCTGGGCCTACTCTGAGTGCTTTCATGCTGGCATGAGGCAAGTGTTGGTTATTCAAAAACATTACAACATTACAATCTTGTTACATGAGCCCTGTTGATATAGGCTCTTTGAACCAGCATTGCTTTTGATGGCATTATGTCACTTTCCATGCACAGGACAATTGAGAAAAGCATCCAAAAGGTCCATGATTATGTCCATTTGAAACAAATCTGATTAGATGAAAGTAGCACACTTGGTATCTGTCTTCACTTATTTGAGGAATAGTTGTGTGGTGGCTTTGACTAATACTGGAGTTTTTGTTTGATTCATTATCCAAATTGTGATGGATTTGTGTGAGAAGTTATAATTTATTGTTACCTTGAGAACTTTAATATATAGACCTAATTGACACAATATCTTGCAAGAATATCTCCACCTAAAGAAGACAGTAAATAGTGCATTTATGTCTGATCCAATAGATTCCTAGTAATAAGTAAAATATGCAAGACTCAACTGGAAAAGGAAATACTGTTAACTCCTTTCCTACGGATGACGTATATATACGTGATTTATTATCTTGACTTTCAAAGTTGTAGAGCTATGATTTTCATCATAGCTCTACCTGTTTTTTGTTCTTCATACCTGTTTCTCTACATCTTCCTACGGATTATGTATACTTATGTCGTGGGACTTAGCGCCTGGTTGAGGCTGGAATAATACCATTAGGGTGTTGGGCTGGCTCAGTCAATCCTGTGGTCAAGGGGTTAATATGCATAGGTGTTGTGCATTGACTTAACTTTTAAAAGTTGATTAGTTTCATTTCATGATGGATTCCTGTAGAATAGTGGATTTCATACCTGCATCCAATTATGAACTCAAGTTATATTTTGTGTTGCTTACTTCCAGGTTTAAAAGGAAGTGTTTTGAAGCCAATGGCTTTTTGATAGTATTCTGAACTGTTGTTGCCTCAATTGAGGCTTCGCAGGTGAGAAGAACTGAAAGCATTCCAATGGCCAACCAGCATGTACCTAATACCATTGGGTGTCAGAAAGTGTTTGTTCAAAGAGACTATTCAAATGGGACAGCAGTTCATTTCCAGACCAAGTTTCCTCAGGAATTGGAAGGGAAGATAAGTCAAGAGTTATTCATGTCTTCTATCAATGAGATCAATGCAGTGTTTGCTGAAGCTGAGACCCTGACCTGCTCTTCATACTGGGAAGGATGCTTTGCATGTCTCACTGGATTTTTGCTTCTCCTCTGCATGGAAACCACTTATGAGAAGAACCTGCGTAAGTTGAGTCGAACAATTCATAGGCTCAACAAACAATGGTACGAGCATGGCCTCCTTCTGTGCAACCCCATGGAGCGAGGTCTTCGTGTGATCGAGATCGCCATCCTTTCTCCTCCTCAGAATAGTGGTGGGTGAAATAGCCATTGTGACTCATACTCCTCTGCATTGTGGACCTGTCCACAGTGGTTCCAGGCATCAAGGGCCACTGTGTCTTGTGACTGTATCATGTTTGTATACTCAATGTTTCCAAGAAAGACCAAATACTTTCAAATTAAAACTTTATCTTATGGGAGATACCTGAGTTTCTCTATAAAACTTGTCAAAAACGGCAAGAACTAACCAAATACTTTATGATATAGGCACATTACTGCTGTAGTTAGCCACAATATGAAAGTTTATCATGATCATTTTATTTATTAAGCCTTCCTTTGGCAGGAATTTCCACAGAGATTTTAGGCAAAATGTTCCAATATGGAATATGAAGCTCTTGACCTCCTATGATGTTGGATGGCTGGCATGCTTTCTTTCATGCTGCATTCAAGATTGCTGTCATGAACATTTGCTTACATATACTTTGTATATGTGGGAGATATATTCTGCTTCCAAAAGCAAGTCTCATTCCTTCCACAAATCAGTTGATTTTCTTTTTAAGCCTATTTTGCAGGGAATTACATTCAAGATGGGACTATTGTGGTGAGCGTATAGTAAATCGCATGTTAATGAATACTTGCTTTCATTAATTGGTGTATCAAATCCCCTATTGGTTGTCTTTGGTTGCTTTTGATTGTTGGGGTGGAGAGTGCAGTATCATTATCTTGTTTAGGAAGTGTAATTTTTTTTTAAAGAGGATGTGCCAAATGGCTAATAATGACTTGACCAGTACTATCAATCTTATCAATTCAGCCAAATCATTCTGATAATATAAATGTCATTGTTTTTCTTCATATTCACCCTTCATTAAAGGCAGTGATGAGTTTTTCTTTCACTGCAGTTTCCCTTCTGGTATTTCAGTGCAAAAGGCGAACCTGGATGTGCAATTACTCTGGATGGAATAGTTATAGCCATATCAAGTGGCAGTATCAGCTGAAATTTGATGTACCTTATCCTTATGTTTACATGGAGTAATTGGTGCCTTTTACGTATTTTTCCATGTGGAGGCAAAAGTAGAAATCTCACATCAAGCTTGTTCTTTCTTGTTTGTGAGCCAAGGTATGTCATAATTCCTTGTCATGCTTCTACATAAAAACTGCATGTCTTGGGAGCAAATATTTCCCTTCCATTTTTGCAAGAACATAATAGTGCAGGTTGCTTCTTAGTTATATTATAACTAAGTAGTTCATTCATTTTTTTACCCAACAGCTGGTATCTGTAGGCTCAACTTATGCATTCTCTTGCTCATCCATCCATACATAGAGATATTAGAACTAAAAGAACAGGGTTAATAGTAGGAAGACAGTATGGATTGCTGAGCTAGATATTGAAATGCCATTTCAAGTTTTCCACTTGTCCATCTGATTCATGTGGCTCATGACTCTTTTGAAGTTCTAAAGAGTATTCCATCCATCCAGAGTTACCTAAGCTTCATTGTATTGTCATGATAGTCAATGATATGCCTAAGAATTATGAAATAACAACTTAAATCATAGGTAACTAGTACTTAATGCCATATAGGATCCTGCAGCTTGTCTGTAAATAAGGATTTTGATTGAATATTTGTTTGATTTTGGTTTCAATGAACTGAGAAGTCAAAAATTGGCATAGCATAATATGAATATCTATTTGGGTACTGTATTTTCATTTGAAGAAAGAACCCAATAAATGTTTTTAAAAGTTATTTCAAAATATAAAAACGTGAAAATTTTAGAAGTTGAGGATATTTAAAAATATGTAGAAGTATGATACCACTTTGAACACGTTAAAAAAAGGTTAAAAAAAAATGAAAAAATACATGCTTCTATATTAAAAAATTTTTTTGTTAAAATAAGTTTAAATTATTTTTTTCCATGTTTAATTTGGCCCTGTTTTCAGGAACTCTGTACAGTTTTGTGCTTTCATCTCTTGACTATGCCTTCCATGAGGAACTTTTTCTCTTGGATGGTTGCCATGAGTGCTTCTAGTGTCAAATGTTGGCTAAAATTTTATGAGAAATGTCACCAAAACCCAAGACAAGCCATTTTAACCTGATGTACTGTAAACCTGTGAAAATGCAATTTATAACAGCTGAAAATTCAGGGAAAAGTTAATATATTGAGAACAGAAAAAAATGAGAAAGTATATTCTGAATAGAGACTAGAATCAATATTTTTTGTCATTATCATGTGTGTGTAGGCATGTATGACTGTAGTATTTGAAAGACCCCTTAAGTAATGCAGCACTTTTCTATCTCCAAATGAATAATTTTTTTTTTTTAAACTTCAGAAAAATTCTTGAGTGCTTGGCAACATTTGTTACCACAGGGCTGATAGAAGATATGAATTTAGCCCAAATCTGAATTTAAAAAATTAAATTTCTAGTTTTGAAATTTACAGGATTGAAGGTTTTAGTCTGGAGACAGCCCAGATGTCTCAACATTAAGTTGCAAAGACAGTAGCCTTCCCCTGAAGTTATGGAAATGATTATCAACTTTTTCTCCTCAAGACATCAACATTTAAATGAATTTATTATTTGATCAGGAAATATGTTGAATTTGGAAAACTAGGGGTAGATTTGACTCTGAGGATGTGAGCCCTCATAGCTTGAGCGGACATTAGGTCAATGGCATTGAAATTTCAAGCGAACTAAAGCAGCTGTTCATTTGATTAAAAGCAATAGCCTGTCTTTTTTATTATCTAACCATCCCATGAAAAATGACATGTAGTGACTTCCCATGAGGACATTCAGGGATGATTTTGAAATTAAATAGAAGAGTGCAGTGGTATTGTTGCAGATGCCAACCCATAATGCTGGCTGGACTGGCAAGTGTTGACAAAATATGGAGGTGACTGTGATGTTATGCCCATGAACAAGAAAAGTGTCTCATGCCGGACAACTGTGGGTATGTTTCGGCACAAGGCCTGTTGTCAGGACCTGCTTGGGACCTGACACATGGTACTTGGAATGATGGCCTTGCAACTGGTGCTATTGTATCCATTGACTGCCTTATGCCCAATGGGCTCCTCATTCCCATACAAACTGAGCCTCACATTACATTGGTGGAGCTCAAAACGGTAAGATGGTTTGGGATGGAATCATATGCTTCTCTGCTGCTTGGCTTCATTCTCTTCATTTTTTATTTTTTCGAAGGATCTCTGGGAGGAGGCAAGTCATTATCCACTCTTCGGTGCCCTGCAGGACAGGGGTGCTTATGTCTTTCAGTGTATAAATCAATCTGGTCGGAAGCAAGACTTGACTGATGAGTCCTATGCATTATCTGATGTTCGTCCATTTGTGAATTTACTCCGGGTTGTTCCACGAAAAGAGACATGCAGTGATAAGGTTCTTGATGCAGAAATTGGTCTCCTCATTGGCAGAGGTAGGAATGCTTACTGCTCCTCCCTGCAATAATTTTTTTGGAAATAGGAGTTGGTAGGAGCCAGCAGGCATTGCTAAAGGCATTTCTATTCTCTATCCAGAACTGCATCAATTTCATTCCTTGAAGAATTCAGAGGTGAATGATTTCCGATGGCAAGGGAAGCAATTGGCCAATGAGCTTGCTGTTCATCGTGAGAATCTCTCGTGGAAAGAGAGGGTCCTGTCCCAGCACCCCATACGTCTTTTGCCACCCTCTTTCAACCTCCTTCGTTCTGTTGTGCAGCAAGACAGCTTTGTTGTACTTGTGCAGTTTCAGGGAGGCAAGGTGAGCTACAGGTCATTAATTCCCAAAAAGTCTCTATTCCTTATTCCAGGGGTGTCAAATATACAGCCCATGGAGGTATCTTCAGGGTTAGAAATATGCCCCACTGACCAATTTGAGTTGACACCCCTGTCATATTGAGTATAAGATTTTTTGCATAATCTCCAAGGGAATTGGGCAGGAAGCAGCATGCAACAATTTTCCATTTTTATATATTCTTCAGCATTTTTGTACCATTAAGGGCAATTTTGTGTTGTGGCTGGGTGCAGATGGCTTTTACAATGAGTGTGAAGCTGGGATCTACTCCAACCGATCTCATTTGCTTGGTCTTGAGCAAGAAACCAGTGGCGAATTCCTCAACCCACCCAGTGCCTTTGAAACCAGAAGATCTTGTGCTCAAGTTCTATGGCCTGGAAGAATACCTCCTTGAAGAGGTTCCCCTCATCCACTATGTCCACATCCAAGAGTCTCTTCTTGCTCATGAGACCCCCATCTTGGTTGCACGCCATATTGATTCCATCAATGGTAAAGTTGTCACATCTGCATATATTATGTGTCATTTGAGAGCTTTGTTTGCTCCATTTTTCCACAAGTGTAATCTGTCTTCCTATGAATATCCATCATTGCCCAGATATAGTTATAATTTTAAATTTAAACCCTGAAATGAGTGGAGCCATGGTTGGTGTCATAGAGTGTGTCAATGATCCTTTTTTGCATTCTCTTGCAGCAGAAATAGCCAACCTCAAAGATTAGTAGAATCACATTTAAGTCATGTTTTTTTCAGATAGAACATGGTGTTGTGCTAAATTGTTGAAATGGGAATTTTGCTTTGTGGCTAGTTGCCAATTAGCTGTAAAAGTTAGGTTGATGTCTCAAATCCTACATAACCCCTTTGCATTGGTAAATGTTGGCTTCTCTTAGTTAATTTCCATCATATCCATTGGTCACTTTGTATCTGCTTCACAAACTACATCATGAGTCTCATATAAGGTCAGAATGATTATCATACATGATAAATCTTTTGAAATCATCATAGTACCACATTTTAAATACCTTGTGTTCATGCTTCCATGGGCTTTTCTATATCATAAGCTATTAAGGGACATTTCAAACTTGTGAAAGAATTAGCTATTGACTCAGTGACTAGACAAGTTGCCAACTTTGGAAATTATTTTCCATTTGGTGAATGCATATGGCAGCTGGTACTTGGTAATTTGCACCATTGTATAGGTAGCATGGTTTGCAATGTAGGTGCAGTTTGAACCATGACCCCAGTCTGCATGGGAGTCCACTTCCTCCCTCCCCACTTATATGTTCTTGTTTATTTTTCACTTTCATCTGTCTCCACCATTCTAGGAATGCAGTCACCCCTCATGTTGTGGGAAGAAAGCCTATAACAGGGGACAGATAGTGACAGAGGAAAGTGAAAGCTGGGAAACATTCCAAATCAGTCAGATGAGCTTAAACTAATCATGCCCACACATCATAATCTCACAGGCTGTAGTCTCAAGGCCTCCCTTTGTTTAGTTTTACATATGGAATGCATCTGTGATGGATTCATGTGAAGAGATCGCTTACTATATTCTCATTTCCCCATTGCTTTATGACTGGTGTCTATGGTTTGACTTTTGAAGTTGAATGCCACATAGTATTATGGCAACCAACTTTTGATTGAGATCTGCGGCCCCAATTGTATTATCGATTCCATTCATAATTCTAGCTATATTCCTGCATTTTAGTTACATTGTATATACATATTATATGGTAGATGCAGTATGCATTTTTATTTACCATCTTCATGAAAACATTTGCCATAACTACAGCTCCTAAATATTTGTGTATCCAACAGAAGTACAGAATGGTACTCTAAATGGCATTTCTCTTTTATTAGTGGCTCCACCAGGGATTTATTGCAGAGTGCCAGACATGGAAGAGTTGCCATCACGCTTGTCTTCATCATCGTCAGGAACATTGAGGCGCAAGAGGCCACCTCCCATCCTTTCTTGGGATGTATCTGCATTCTTCACCATCAAGATACATTCTCTTACTAAGCTTACAGCAACTTCAGGTGGACAAAGTCTCATGGTGAGTGTCCAAGTTAACTGGTAGTTTGTTACTTGGGCGTCCTTGTTCCTTTTTTTTTGTTGGTACTTCTATAATTTATGAATTAGCCAAGAGGATTGGGATTTCTCTTTGATTTAGCCCTCCTAATAAATTTTGGAGTGACAGCTGGGTTTTTTTTTTTTTAGGGGAATTCTATTACTTATGCCCCTTGCATGTTGTATGTTTGCTTTTTCATGATATGGATCACATTAATTCTTTATTTATGAAGCATGTTGGTTTGTATTGGAGAGCAAGAGTTTTTCTTTGCTGGTAAATTTTTTGCTTGTGGTCTTCTGGATTGTGGATTATGGAGCATGTCAAGTCCTAGAGCTGTAAAGACATCCAGAAGCTACCTGGAATCACTTGGAAATTTTCATTGAATTTTAAAGTACTCTGGAGTCAATTTTATATCTTATGTGTTTGTGTGCTGTGTGTCCTCAGGTATTAATGCATGCTCATTTGCATTTGAAAACAATGCACATGATCCAGAACACAACCATGTTCATGCTCTAAGAGGGAAACATGTCATGTGTACTAGATAAAAGAAAAAAGAAGTGCATCTTGGTTTTGGGAATTGGACAGAACCATATTTAAATTGTAGGTATTATATTTCCTCTTGATGTACATGTACATGTGTGTTCCTTTGCTTTCAAATGTGTGTGGTTGTATATGAAGCCCACCCATCGCATGCAAGAGCTGCTAAAGTCAAAGAAGTTGGCTGAGAGTTTGAGGCATTGCTCTGATTCTGATTTTTTCACAGCTTTGTCTTTTTGCTGATTTGACTGTGGGCCAAGGTCATGTGGAGCAATATGACTACTGCTTTTATGAGCATGGACTTGGAAATAAATTGTTCTGGTAACCCTCTGCAGTTAGCTGGTGTGAATGTAACTGTAGTACTCTGACATAACTCTTGGTCTGAGAGTAAATGATTTTAGATGTGCATATGTACAATCATTCAGGATGAGGAGCAGAAAAGAAAGAATGTGATTGCCTAGCAATGCAAAAAAGAAAATATTACAGAAATACATGATTTGAGTTGAAGAGTTGGATGCATTAATTTTTCCTTCATGCAAACATGTTCACATGGGAAGAAAGTCACTCAGGGATCTGGGATCAGAGATCAGGGATCTCCTGAGTCACTGGATGAACCCAGTTTGGAATTTGTAATAGGTCTAAGGAACTTTTTCTGTATGACCAACAGGTGGGAGCAACTGGAGGGGTGTACCATGCAGGTGAAAGCTTGTGTGAACAGGAAAAAGCCCTCAGCACTTCTTCGAGCCCAGATGAGGTGAAATGGGAAGAAGAAATATGTTTTTGCATTAAAGTTTCTGATCTCCCACGAATGGCCACCCTCTGCCTTGCTGTCTATGAACTACAGAAACTGAAATCCCGCTCCAACATCTCTGATTCGTCCCTATACTCCTCTGACTCTGTGAGCATATTTCCATATTGACAGTCATCTGCCTTTTGATAGAAAGTCAACATTTGTCCTTTTGGTAGTTACCCCGAACTCAGGTGCTGCCAATTGGGTGGGTGAACACGCCGATCTTTGATTTCCGAGGGATGTTGAAAAAGGGGGTAGCGTCACTGCCCTTATGGCCCTATTCACTCGATGTTCCTCGGGATGGACTTCTCTGCCCTTCTGGGACTAACTTCCTCAATCCCAATGTGGAGAACCTACCCGTGCTTACTATGTCCTTTGCTAAGTGAGTCCTTTGAATCAATGCTCATGCTTAGATTTTTGTTGAAGTATGACTGAGTTTCATAAGGTCTGCCACAGAGGCCTAAGGATAAATCCAATTTTTTTTGGATTTTTTTTCTTTTATCTTTTTGAATCTGACTAAGAAAAGTATGCCTCTGAATGGTCTGGACATCTCCCAATCTGGTTGTTATCTCATGTCCTTGTAGGCATGAGGAATTTGTAATGTCAGTGATCTGTAGAGGAAAGAATTGGATGGCATGTGAGGACAAAAGAACACCAGGGAGTGGCTGGGAATCAAACCTGGGTTTCCTAATTGCCAGTCAGATGTGCTACTACTACACCACTGTACCCATAACATTCAGTCACACCTCTCCTTATCACCTCTATCACTACAAATGTCTCCTGTTTTAGAGCACATGCAACTTTCATCATGGCATGGAAAAAGACTGTGGAACTAAGGTATACAACTTGGAGAGCAAAGATGGACCCTGAAACCAAATGAGAGATTTTTTTTCATGCCTACCATACATATTTGTATGATATGCATTTGCTATGTGTTTGCCTGAAGAGAATTCTCACCTGCCAAAGATCTCTTTCCAAATGTATCAAGCATCTTAAAGTGGAGACATGCATACAGGATGGAACTATTTGTGGCCTCTTCTTTTTTGAAGTAGTTTACTGATCAGAGCTTACTCCTTTTGATTGATGGCAACCTGTGATTGAATAGATTGGATCCAAAGGGTTTTGAGATAGTTGTTCACATTCAGCTTTATAGCTGATGAAATTGTAATTATGTTCTTTGAGAGGGGAATTTGAAGTTTTGTGATATCTTTCATGATTGAGTATCAGTATTGAACATTCTACTTTCTTGTATTCCTTATCCTGTCATGTTTGCATTTAACCCAGATATGATCCTGACAGAGGGATTCAGTACCCACCATTAGATAAAATCTTCATGGAAGGGAAGCAGGAGATGGATAGTCCTTCCAGGACAAATGGGGCTCCCTTAAATCGGGATTGCATTCTGGTGAGTTCTCCTTGTGAATATTGTTTCGCAAGTTTGGAGTTAGAGTGCCATGAATACACGATAGGCAGGTAAATACATGCCATAAGTTGGCACAAGACAATGTGTCCACAATGAAAGGTACATCTAGGGCCTGTTGGTATGTGTCAGTAATCAATGAGCCATGAAACATGGTGGTCAAAGACCCACTGGACAGGAATTATTCAATTTATCTTTTAGATGATTGTCTTAGGTTTTCCCTTTGTTGGGTGAAGGGAGAGAAGAGAGAAATAAATGCACACAAGATAATATTTTTGATTCAGGGTTCGAAATGATAATAGATTGGGTATTTGCCAAACCTGGTACATACATAATTCATCTGTAAAACATAATCTATCCAAAGGTTTACACAGAGTTGGCACTATTTTACCTATGAAGCTTAATATACAGCAGTATATCTGATATATATTTGTATTGGAATGGAATTGTGCAGGAAAGTTAATAGTCTGCAGAAAAATCCTCTTTAAGTGGCATATTTTGCACAATTGGCAATGAGAGCCTTTCCCGTTGTTCTCTGCATATGTTTCTGATGTGATGAAAGTGAAATGTGTTACATTGGTATATTAGCTTAGGAAGTTTTTATTCATTATAACAGGTGACCTATTTCTGGTAATGAATGCTTGTGTTCTGAAATGCAAGGTAGTTGTTTTCATCCCATCTTATGCTCCAAAAAATGTGTATTGACATGGTATAAGGTGTGAGTACCACTTTGTTATGGAGTCAACCATCAAGAAAAAATTGGTTGCCTCCTCCCCATTTTCAGATCGCTGATGTGAAAGGGAGAATGGAAAATAGTTACATAATGGATTCTATCAGCAGTTGGTTTGGTTATGAGAAATATCTATATTTTTTACTAAGCACTCTGAGCTTGCTGTCATTGTAAGAGGTGAGAGCTGTATGAATTGTACTTCTGGGAATAAAATGTGAAGGTGTATCCTTTCTGAAGGATGTGTCAGTTGAAATTGCTGATTTGACTGTCAGTTGTTTTTTTTGCATCATTATTGTTTGCCCTAGGATGTGAAAGATGAGAATGATGTGCTGGAGCGGGTAAGGGCAATCATCCAGAGTAGTCCAGCAATTGACGGGGATCTACATACACAAGACAAAGATGATTTATGGATCTCTCGCCAGCTTCTCAAAGAGAAGCTACCTGATGCTCTCCCCAAATTATTACGTTCTGTTGAATGGACTAATCGATGGGAGGTTTGTTCATCCTGTTACTTAACTTTGTCAGTCAGACTATAGGAGCTTTTGACTATTCATTGCTTTCCTCATTTGAGGTTTAATTTTTGATTTGGTTGTATTGATTGTGATGAACCAGGTCTGTGAAATGCTGACATTACTCCAGGAATGGCCATTGATTCCAGCTGAATCAGCCTTGGAGCTCTTCTCAGGCTATTTCTTGGAGCCTCGCATCAGGGAATATGCTGTTGACTGTCTCAAATCTCTCAGGTAGAATTTACTGCTTCTTCACATCAGCCTAGCTCTTTGCCATATGGGAAAGTGATCACTGCATTTTCCATTGCTGCCCTAGTGATGAGGAGCTGTTCTTGTATCTGTTACATTTGATCTGCTCCTTGAGACAGGAGTTGTACCTCCACAATTCCCTGGCTGACTTCCTTCTTGACCGAGCACTGAAAAACAAACGAATTGGTCACTTCTTCTTCTGGCTTCTCAGGTTGGTAACTAGGCATAGGTAGGCCTTTTTTTTTTTATCCTTTGTTGCTGTCCATTCAACTGCAAAGCTATTTACTTGCAGTTTTGTCTTGGTATGCTGAAGAGCCTATTGGTTGTCTTGATAATATTGTCCTGCTTCACTTTCTTTTTTCAGTATTAGTGTCAACTTTGGTTTTTCTTTTCTGTCAATGACACTCTCCCACACAATGATGCTAACATGCTCAAATCAAAACCCTTATTATTGTAGTCAATGGAGGAAGTTTGATCTCAGGTTAAATTCTCTTGAGCCAAGGAGCAAATAAGATTCCCAAAGGGAAAGAATTCCATGGCATTCAGAGGAATAAGATGCAATTTTAGGAATTGTGACCTTGTCTGGGGACAACGTCCCCAGACAATCCCCAATTCCCAAAATAATTAAGCTCTTGGCCAAGTTTTGATGGATTGCATTTCTGTCCTCATATATCTGGTAGGGTGGGCCAATGTATGAAACTAACCTTTTCAGATCTGAGTGGTATATGTACATGCCAAATCCTGGGGCTTTTATTTTCCTTGAGTTTGAGAAGGCTAAAGCTGCAAGTCCATGCTGCCACTTTGAAGAGGATTTCTCTTTTTGTTTTTTTTTTATACAGGTCAGAGATGGGGAATCCCCACTTGAAGATAGTTTTTGGCTTGTACTTGGAAGTATATTGTCGAGGAAGTGCAGATCACATGAATGATCTCTCAGGTCTTGTAAGTATATCTCCAGGAATGACATGTGCCAATCGTTACTTTATGTCCCTCTTTATGAAACAAAATGAACTATTCTGGAAAAATTGTGTGGATTTCTCCAGGCAAATGCTGTGACAGAATGTCAGCGAGTGAATCTCCAGTTCTGCTCTTGCAAAGAACCACGTGAGAAGCTACGTTTCCTTCTGCAAGATATCCTATCCCAGGGATCCTGCTTGTCAAGGCTGTCTTCCTTCCTGAACCCCCTTGAACCAAGTGCCAGGTGTGAGAAGCTCCTTGTCCAAAAATGCAAGGTGATGAATTCAAAGAACCGACCTCTATGGCTGGTTTGGTCCACATCTGACATGGGGGCACCTCCCATTCAGCTCATCTTCAAGAATGGTGACGATTTGAGACAAGACATGCTCACCATTCATGCCCTTCGACTAATGGATCGTCTTTGGAAGCATGCTGGCCTTGACCTCAGGTGGCTTTTTGAGTTGGTGGCCTTAGCAAATTCTCTTGTTGGATTGTATTGTCTCAATTGCATACTCCATGCATCAGTTGAACATAGGAGAAATCAACAATTAAGTTGAATTGACTATTAGAATGAAATAAGCCCAGTATGCATAAATGATATGGAATTGCTTCCACATCATTGTTTTTTAGTGCCACTGTAGTCTGCATCTCTTTAGCATCTTGTTTTTATGACCGTTTGCAAGGAAAGGCATTTCATATTGTTCCTGTTTTACTAGTTAGTGTGAGCTCAATTAAGGTAGTTGTATGTTGACCATTTTATCTGTAGGCTGAGCCCTTACTCATGCCTGGGAATGGACTTCCGATTGGGTTTCATTGAAGTTGTGCCACAATCTGAAACACTTGCCAACATCCAGAAGGAAAAGGCACCAGTGCGGTCTGCATTCAGTAAAGCAGCTCTCCTCTCCTGGCTGCGAGATCATAACCCAAGAGAAGAAGACCTTGAGA
This sequence comes from Darwinula stevensoni, assembly GCA_905338385.1. Classification (NCBI taxonomy): domain Eukaryota; kingdom Metazoa; phylum Arthropoda; class Ostracoda; order Podocopida; family Darwinulidae; genus Darwinula; species Darwinula stevensoni. Next base: position 14,811 of record CAJPEV010004087.1, read on the forward strand.
CTGCCATCCAAGAGTTCACGCTCTCATGTGCTGGTTACAGTGTGGCCACTTATGTTCTTGGCATTGCTGATCGCCACTCAGACAATATCATGCTGCGCTCCAATGGCCAGCTATTCCACATCGACTTTGGTCACATCCTTGGACATTTCAAAGAAAAGTTTGGGATCCGAAGGGAACGAGTTCCTTTTGTTTTGACGAAGGACTTTGTTTATGTTGTTGGAAGAGGTTCTGGTCGCACCTCACAAGAATTCCAGGCATTTCAGACTCTCTGTGAAAAAGTGAGTGCAGCCATTCCACAATTTAAGGATGATGATAGTCCATTCATTTTTTTCTCCATGCCTTCCTGACCTGAGGAATTTTATAACAGAATCTAGAAGTCCCAATTTATGATCAATTCATGGAAACTTTTTAGTCAGTAGAAATATCCACAATAACTTCTAGTAAGGAGGAAAATCTCCAACTGGAAGGAGGAGGCTGGGAAAGGATGTTCATTCTTCCCATTTGAGTGTCATCCTTTGCTTCTTTTTGCCTTCTTTCCTTCTCCTGACTTACAGTTACACTTGGCAGATGAGCAATACATTTTTTTGCATATGTGGGTTACTTTTTTTTTAGGCATACATGGTGCTAAGGTGTCATGGGAACCTCCTCTTGTCCCTATTTTCATTGATGCTGCCACTGGGGCTTCCTGAACTGACATCGCCAAAGGATCTGGAATACCTGAAGGACACTCTTGTTCTTCACTTGTCTCATCAGGATGCATTGCAGCACTTCAGGACAAAGTTTTCTGAAGCTCTCAACAATTCTTGGAAGGTTCTTGTCAATTGGTACACTCACAATTTGGCCAAGAGCACAACCTAAGAAGCATAATGTTGTTGGTGTCCACATTGCTGTTCAAGTGTAGCTCTAAACATAAGGTGCATTCACATTTGCATGACAATCCAAAGGTAGTTGAACTACATATTGTTGAGTGAGACTGACTTATGCGCAAATCCTGAATGGTTGAAGTTCATTGTGGTTTTTTTTTTTTTTCAAATGTGGATGCATCCTCTGGCTACAGTCATTTGCGCACAGCCGAAGCAGATCACATGCATTATCTGGTGCTTTTTCTGCTTTATCCTTGAATGGAGCTTATCTCAAACGCATTATCTCAGAGGATAGGCATGCATCAGTAAGCCTTGCCCTCTATCTGGAATTTTGGATTGCCATATTTCATTTTCTTTGCAGTCTTTCCCTGCAACTGAAAATTCTTCTGAGCCATCAGGTACTCTGTGCTCATGCAAAAGAGTACTTCAAGCAAAACTAAAGTGTGAAGCTTTTGACAATCTTCCTATGGGAGGGAGGCTTCACTTGCCATTAGTGGCATTTTTCACTGAAATGGGCATTGATAAATGGATTGCTTTTTAGAAACAGAAATGATTCATGGGTAAGAAGTGCACTAGATTGATCTTTCTTAATTGGTAATCGAGAATAGATACTGATCTGGTGATTCACAAAGTTTATGTACAAAGTTATGATTGCCAAAATTCTTTTCACTTCCACAACCACAAAATATAAGCCTAATATTTTGCAGGAATCTTCATTCAGAGGAGCTAAGAAAGTCACTAATTCATTTTCAAGATATGGCTAAAAACCTGGTAATTTTATATGGGAATACAGATTGAATTACGTGGTTAGATCCACCCCATTACCAAGGAGAAATTAGTTGCCACTTGAAATTATGATTCGTACTTTAGTGACTTCAAGCTAGTAAGTGAAAGTGCCTTAAATGAATAAGCATGTGATGTATGATTGCCTGATGTGAGGCTTTTCCTTTATTGCTTAGGCCTATATGCTTGCTTTTTGGCCTTTATATTATTTGTGATGAGATTTGGCCTAATTCCTCCCATACTGCAGATACATTGTATAAAAATGCTCAATATCAAGGGCATCAGTGGACGCTAACTTGTGAACTCCCTCAGTCAGTACAACACAGCATGAGGTACCTGATAGTAGTCTACCAGGATAGAAGTAGGGTCATTGTGTCAAGCTGAGAAACTTGAGTGATGTAATTTGTTCAAAGGCTTCCATCTTTATGTATCTGAAGAGGTATAGTCAGATTGGAGCATGAGGTGGATGCATGGAAGACCAATCATAGATGTCTCTGGAGTGGCACGTACTGATCTTTAGGTCAAGAACCATACCTTGGTGCTTAGGTCTTGCTTCGCATCATTTAGCCTGATTGGAAGATAACATGTGGTGGAATAAGTGGGAAATCACGGACTGGAATCTGCTCAGTTCCTATGTCGCAATTCACTTTTGTTGAGTTGAGATATGTAAATGTAAGGAAAATTTCAATTTGCATGTGACCTTGCATTTAGTACTGACCTACAAGTGGAAAAATTTTCCCTGAACATCACAGTTGTGGCAAGCATGACAGACCTTTGCATTGATTTCCACTTAATTTTCATACCCCAATCCATGTCATTTGTCTGCAATGCACATTACACTGAAATATGAAATTGTGAAAATTTTCCCAATTCCAGTTCCTCAGTGCATAAAATCCCATAAACTGAACCAAGAACCAACTGGCCATGAATTTAAAATTAAGAGAAGTCTGTTTATTCATAATCTCAATCTCAGTCAGTATGGTGGTGGTCACTGGACATTTGCCCTTATGAGAAGGAAAAAAAGGTGTTGCCATTCCAGACACATCTGTGCATAATAGTCTGGAGAGAGATCCACCTGGGTGCCACTTCTTCAATGGATTTTTTTTTAATAGTAAGAGTCGACTTTCCATTGTTCCCTTCCCATCCATCCCATAACAAGAAGGATTTTACAGTGAAAGGAAGAATTACATGTAGGCATTTACTTCAATGGCACAGTGACATGTCATTGGGTTGGATATAAAGTAGTTGATTTCTATATATGATAGATATTCTGTGATATTCAAGCAGAATCATATGCCTATAAAAGGAGGTAAATGAGCTAAGGAGCCAAGGAGTTCACAACTTTCTCATCTCATGTGGTGGTAAATTTAGCAGGAGACTTGTGTAACTAACAGCAAATTGAAAGTTTTCAGTCATTGGAACCTCTAGCTCAAAAAGGTGATTGAATTAAGTCCTGCCTATTAGTCACATTGATGAGGGCTTCCCCAATCAAAATGCTAAAAAGTGAGCTGTTATGAGTAGGGAGCAGATTTTTATGCATAAAAAAATCCTGAAATGTGAACATAAATCAATGCAAAAATGAATTTTATGCAGAAGTATGCACTTTCAGTCCTGGATTCATTGTAGGAAAGTGAGGGTTTGTAATATTTGAGACACCATTCAGGTGAGTGTAGTTATTCTGATGGTGGAAAGTTTCCTCTTCATTTCACCTTCATAAAGCAGCACATATTTCTCAGGAAATTGATAACACTCTTTGCTTTTGATTCTTCCACAACAAACAGGTGCAGTATGTTGGAAGACACATTTTTGTGGAGTCATAAAAATAAAAAATAAACTATATTTTTATAACTGCTTTCACATTTATTATATGCTTCTATCTTGGTAGTTTGCCCTACTAGACTGCAAAAATATCATGAATTTGCATAAAACTCTGCTCCTTAGTGTGACTGCCTCTTAGCTTATGTGCCATGTCTCTTTTGACTGTGCCTTCCTACCACTTTTTTTAAATTCCAACTTGAATTGGATGTGATTTTGAGATAGGGATCAGTGTCTCACGACAGAGGTCCTGGATCGAGAACGGGTGGAAATAAGTCTGTGATGGAATTTAGAGTCTGTTAGTCAGTTGCCAGTTACCATGACAAGTTGTGATTGCTCTCATTGGGAGGCTATTGTGGGCATTCAGGGTTGGTCATCATGGACTTGGAAGGTCTTCAGTACAAAATCCATTCTTTTGTTCTTGCTTCATGCTTGTTCCCTGAGACCCTAATTTGACTTCACTCCCCCTTTTTTTTCAGCTTGAATCAGAGTCCATTTTTTCTATGCCTATCTCTACTGTTCTCTTGCTAAGCTAAAGAATTTTCCTGTTTTGGAGCACAGTATGGACCTTTTGGTGCAAAATGCAGTGTCAAATGAAGTCTTTTAGTTTTGTGTTGCAGTGTTTTTTTTGGTTTGCAGACTGCATATTTTATGTGTTCTGCCATAGAACTATTGAAGAAAAGAAGTAGAACAGGTATTCTGGTTCTATGGCCTTAAAACATTCAAACATGAGCATTCCATACCAAGAATGCCATCTGTGATTTTACCAGCCATATGATCAAAATCAAACATTTTCTCTCTTGACACCTCTGTGCTATTTTGAAATCCCATCAATGAGAATAAATCATTGATTTATTCCAGAAATTGGTCTTGTTATTCAAGACATACCTATGCCATCTCATCAGGAGAGGTCCTCTTGCCTGGTTAAGTAAACATACTATGCCTTGCACTGCACTATTCAGAGGAGGAACCTGTGGGAAAGCAATATTGATGCTTGCTTTTATTTTGCAGTCTGAAAAAAATAGAGAATCAGTCCTTGATGCACTGCATTGAAGATTCTTCCTATCTAATCACCAAGTTCAATTATAACAGATCATCGCAGCTCTTGATTGCACAAGTAGTAGACAACTGATTTGCTTTCTATCATCAACTCATATGGTTTCAGCAGCTGATATTACTTGGAGAAGCTGTGTTTTATGTCCAGAGAAGAATTTTCCTCTTTTAAATATTTTACGATGTCCATGGTTATAGAAGTTTCTTCAACATTTAGATATTGCAAGTGTCTAATCTGTTTCATCGAGTCATTGGTAAAAGTACCAGTCACTCTGACAAGGCCAATTAAAGACAATAATCTCAAATTGCTACAATGAGCCAAAATTGATGACACACATTGGTCTGTCACCAGGCAAGCAAAACCTATTGAGCAACTTCTTAATTTTGGGCAATTCTTGGCAATGTTTTCCATGTCAGGATCTAGTATGCCTCTTGCACCTGGGACAAAGGCAAGCTCAAGCTCTTGCAGCTGAGGGAAGTTCTTATCCTGGAAGATAGAAGCAAGGCTGGCAGATGTGACTGAGATTAGAGTTGTCAACCTGAGTGCTGTAAGATTTTTCATGTGTTTGATTTCAGACAGACCTCTGTCTTTTAGGTGGAAGCAGGAGTCAATGCTGAACTTTTGCATGCAGGTAAGGCCTTCCAACAATTGATAACATTGTTGGCGATACAGTTGCTCTGCATTCATGTACAGGGATTCCAGCCTAGGTCCACGGATTTCAATGAGCTTCTGGAAGCATCTTTCATTCAGAACCATGTTTGGAATGCAGATGTGTGTCAAGTTGGGAGCATTTTCAACAAGAGGAATGATGAATTGCTCAACAAGCAAGAGACCAAAGGTGACACTAAAACGTCTGAGATGTTGGAGTTTGATGACGAAGAGAGGAGTATCTTCTATGAACTCTGAAGAATTGAGATTAAGCTCTTCAAGGTTTGGAGCAAAGGAGAGCAGAAGGTCCAGGTTTGCATTGCTCACACTCTGAGAGGCTGGAAAAGTCATGGTCAATGACTTCAGACCTTGGCAGTCCAGCCTGGGCATTAGAGTAGATAACTGCCTTGTATTGGTGTAATGATGGAGGTTAAGAGATTTCATGCGACCACTAGATCTCATTAGCACTTCCTGAATTACTTCCAATGGATCATCCTTGTTCAAGATGATGTGTGAATACAGTGACCTTTCAAATGCAAGTTCCTTCCAGCGATGACATACCTTCTCAATGCTGGAGATCAGTTCTGCGGGAGAGAAATAACTGAAGATGCTCACAAGAATCTCATCAGGGAGATTTATGATACTGGCCATGGTGAAATCCAGGGCACCAGTATACTTCTGTGAGATGAAGATGGAACTTTCACTGGGGTACCACACAGTTCTGGTACCTGAGGTACAAAAAATAAATCAAAGAAAATGGAGCCTTTTGTAGCATAAGGCACTAGGCTAAAGTTCACATTTTTGATGATAATTGTTTATGAAGCATCTACATGGGTAACAAGTGCTACTGGCATCAAATGCAGGTTTCGTGTCACCAGAACTGCCACAAAAATATGAATAATTAGTCACTATTGGAGAATGACTTGGATGATCATGTGGGACTTTTAATCATGGTCTAATTTTTAATTGATTATTGTTTATGAGGTTTATTTAATTATTTATTGTTTATTTATTAAAATGGCACTTTTTCTCATCTTAATGAACTCCCAGCCTTAATGAATTCCTGTGCCAGAGGTCAAGTATATAAATCCTGTGATCAGAATATTTCAAGTCAAGGGCCTATCACATTAATTATGGGGAGTGTATCTCTGAATAACCACTGAGGTTCAAATGTCTTTTAAAATCTTGCAGTTTGTGGTACATTTCAATCTAGTTTCAGCAGTTGAGAACTCACCAAATATTATGTCTTGGACTTCAGAGACCAGCCCAGCTCTCCAAGCTGATAACTGAACCACATGGATGCAATAGAGCATGAAAAGGGGAGATACAATCAACTTGAGCTGAGTGCACAGTTTGTCTCTGTGTAGGACCTAATGTTGAACTTCTGATCAGCTAATTCTAGTGTAATTAAATTTAAATGCAATTTTAATACAAGATGGGTATTGATTACACTCATTTGTTGGGAAATGGTTCATCTGACTTTCCTGTAGGAATCATTCTAAGTCACCTCTGGCTTTTGTTCTCTAACAGGTGTTATGTGTTTGACATGCATGACAGGACATATTTGTTTTTAAAACTTGAAATGCCATCTTCAGAGAAATCAGCTTGCAGAAATCTCAATACCTGTCATGGAGTGACATTGAATTGAGGTGGTGCCCAGATGAATGGCCTTCCTGTGACTTGTCATGAAGTGAGATGCAGGCTATGGTGTCAGTTCCCAGGCCAATGAAACTTGATATATTCAAAGAAATTTTTGCTTTATATAAATGCTATGGTCATGTGTTCTGGTGAATCACAACCGGTTTTATGTAATGATGTAGGAGGAGTACTGACATCTGTAACATGCTGCAGATTTTGATCAAGCTGAACAGGCACGGAGCACCCTGTTGCTGCAGGGCTTACACATGAATACAGTGTGTAAGTGTAGTGTGTAATGAAGGCAAGCAGAGATGGTAACTAGGCCAGAGGTCCAGTTGTGAGTAATCAGATCAGTGTCAAAGACCAAAGAGTGAGAAAGTCAACCTATTTTTGAGGATGATGGGTCAATTGGGTTGGAAAAGGGTTGTGGCTGAAGGCTGCAATTATTAAATAGGTTGACTTTTTCACTCTCTTGGCCCAACATAGAAGGAAAGTGGCTCCCCTGGTATATGTTTAAAGTTAGTGTAAAGTTAGTGTTTAAAGTTCTATGTGGCGTACTTGAGTTTAGTAAAAACGCAAAAAGTTTGTGAAATGTTAGTCTATAGCTTCAAAGTGATTACAGAATTGATTAAATTACAAAATCTTACAGGTGGAAGGGGCAGAAGTTACACAGGATGGGGTTAGAATGGAGTGCAAGGACAGACAGTGCGCTCTGCTCCTATCATTTAAAATGGTGCACTTGTAGCTGTATGAGTATTCCAAGTCATAAAATTATGGCTACCTACAGTTATCTCAGGAAATACTGACTGTAAGCAAATTCCAGTAATGTTTGGTGGGAATCCATGAACACCTCTTTCATGCATGTTATGATTCAATTGAAAAGTAAGAAGTTGTATTGGCCTGCGAAATGGCACCTTTACCGAGATGAATGATCAGCATTAAAAAAACAAACACAAACAAAAGTGATAACATAAAAGTGGGGTTGTAGATTATCAAAGATCATGAATCTGGTAGTTATCAGTATGCTAGATAGGATAGCCTTAGCTGACATCATCTGTCTTCGATCCTGTGCTGCATAGGCCGAGGCCTGAACCTGTGATAATTAGCGCATGAAGAAGTAGGCCTATACCTAGCCTCATATTGGGCATAGGCCTACGATGTTTGCTTTTCCGTCGTCTCTGCCTCTGGCGTCACGAGAATTCAGATGTGTTCAGGCTTTCAATGGGCCTACTTGCTGCAGTCGGTGGCTCACAATTCATTTTTGGAGAAAAGTCTCAGAAGAATTCAATATGATTTCGGTTCATACGAAAACGCAGCTGAATGTCAAAAGGGGCAACATCCAGCACGTACGGCACATGGGTCATGAGGACACCGCCATGACGGCTCAAACTCCTCCCGTTTTTTTTCATTACGTACGTATAGGTTCGCGATGTAAAACACCGAGGGGGTCTGCGTCATTAGTGCGTTCGCAATTCCTGCCTTGTCTGGTTCCGATGTCATCGGATGGCTGTTATCGGGGGGGATAGACGTGGAGGGAGGTCACCTTCAAACGGCAGAAAGAAAGGGGGGGAGCCCTTTCTTTCTGCCGTTTGAAGGTGACCTCCCTCCACGTTTGGCAGACAACAGACGGACCCACGGAAAGACAAGCCACCTTTTAGACCTTGCGGGTGAAGGTAGGTTTTGGCTGTGCTAAATGCGGGTTAGATGAGGGAGGGAAAGGCAGATAACCAATACGTTCTTACACCAACGCCAGCAAAATATAAAATGGATCAGTATAAATTATTTAAGGCAATATAATAGAGCACCATTCATCAACAAGGACAGAGAGGGTGAATAGTGTATAGCCTGAGGCAGTAGAGTGCGCGTGAAGACTTGCTCCTGCCTGAAAGCACCGCGTAGGAAAGCCCAAGGTCGTATGTCTGGCTTCTCTGTCCCTCGTCCAGCTGGTTTTCGACCTTGCACTCTCGTGGTCGAGCTCTGCTTGGAGACGCATGTGCTTCGTGTCGGTCTTCTTGCATACCAGTAAGTTTGAGTAGGCGTATTCCCGAGTCGGGATTTCGATAAAATAGGTTTGGCATTATTGGTTTCGCTTTGTACGTGATAGGAAAGCTACTTCTTTCGATGAAGTATACGGTCGGCGTGTAGATCGAAGATTCTCGCTCGAAGTTAGTATTTTGCTAGTAGACAGTTCTGAAATGTGGTATCCAAAGGCCACCCTTGGGACTTATGCGTTTCCTTGCTTTTGATCATTTTGGTCGGTTCGGCCCATGTTTGAGACGATCACCAATAAATTCTAGAACGTTGTCTTGCGACGGAGCAGTCATTGGATCTTCCTGGAATCGAGAATGTGGCTCTTCTTGAGCAGTGTTAGGAACCTTTTGAAGTCGATGGGGCTTTTCGATGCTCTATAATTCTAAAAGAGGAATCTGAGAATATAATGGGGAATGCGAAGAACAAAAAGACACGGAGGAATACGAGGTGGAGTTATGGAGTCTTTGTAAGCCTGGCAGGAGGCGAGAAACGAGAGATTAGGTGATATGTAGATGATCCCAGGCTTATGTATGACAATTGAACAGCTCGAAGCTTCTCGAGTTTTTTTTTTTTGCCGAGTGTCGTAATGCAAGCATACCCTGCTGGGACCCTATATATTGTGGCATTCTCGGGTATTTACGTGAACAAATGCTGATGTGAACTTCTTGGATGTGAAAGATTCTCGGTTTTCTTATGCCTGTCGGACACCCTGATGATCGAGCCGACGTGCTCTGGAGCCGATGCAAATAAGAAAGGCAGCCGAGCCATTTACAGACGAGGATGAGTCTGCCGGGGAACCGCTCTGCCGAGGCTCTTCTTCCACCGCGGCACAGTGGTACGAAAGTCCGAATTTCTTGGACAAAAGTCGAATTTTGAAAATGGAGGAATAAAAAATCTTTTGTCGTTAAAAGTTACGGATTGAAGTCCTTGTCTTGCATCGATATTTCTCCAGGCCTTCCTCTGGTCCTTTATTAGCCTTTACATGGTGCGAAGGTCAATGATTTGAACTTTTCTTAAAATATAGAGACTTGATGCCAAATTGTGACAAAAGCTTGTCATGTAATACGACTGTTCTTATCGCTGTTTTTTCATCAAGTGCGATCTGAAGGTGCACCTGAAAGTGAGTCTTGATTGTTGTATGTACAGTTTTACTCCTGATGTGTATGCATAACTCATGTTATTTATTGGATCCTGTGCAGTTGATTGATGAACTACTTCTACTGACAAGGTAAATTTATCGAGTGAATTTGAAGTACTTCTCAAGATTTCTCAGAGAATTCCTTATAAGCCAATGAGTATCTATTAATGAAGAGCAAAATCAGCC
>CAJPEV010004088.1:0-24965 GCA_905338385.1 Darwinula stevensoni
GGGTAGTTTGGTGGTAGTCATGTGAAGGGAAAAAAAAGTATTAGAATTACACTTAGTGCAATATTCCCCTAGCTTCCCATCCTCTGGCAGTCGTGATGGGCGAATGCGTGCTTCGTCGGGTCCGTAGAGTGTGATGGAAGTTCATTGCGGGCGATTGTGAATCTCTTGTGTGCTATCCAGTGGCAGCACTGCCATGTTTTTTCGAGCAAAAGAAGCCATTTCGTTTTTGTAGGAGAGATTTTTTGCTACATGATCAAAATTCTTCTCGAGGCGTTCGGACCCAGCCATCAGACCAATTATTTTTTTGCTTGTTTTTTGCATTAGTTGAATACTCATTCAAGTCACCTTTGATATTAGTTTTTCATATTGTAGTCATCGATGATTTTTCGTGATTGTGTGTGAAGTTTTTGATCATGGTTTTATGATTGTGTTGGCCATCATAGAATTGTGCATTACTGAGATTTACCTCATCAAGGATATTTTGCAAAGCAGAAATGTGCCATTTTCAAATTTGTTGTTCGATGGAGTTCTCAGAAGGAAAGGGCATTGATTTTTTTTTGGTCTCAGGATTTTGTTGAGTTGTTGTTTAGAGAGGCATGTTGCCGTTATGGAACGCACCGAAGGATGTAGTGCCAGCAAGTCTTATCCTAGCTTACCTCACGAGCTTCTGGCGTCAGTCGAACCGCCGATTGCGAAACGTCTCTCACGATATTATCGGGAACTTTTGTGCAATGTCAACCCGTGTCGCTCAGACGTCTAGTCAGTCGTAGTTGCTCCAAGAACTTTTCTTGCAATCGTTCTCTGCGATGGCTGGGCCCGAACGTCCAGATGGCCTTCCATGACACTCGACAGGTGCAATATAGGACCTCTGTCATATCAGCGAACCTCGATGTAGGGGGGAGCGAGGGGAGGTAGGGAAGACGTTTAGTCGAGGACGGCGAGTTCCCGGCCGGCGTTTTTTAGTACGTGACGGAGCCGACCGGGATGACCCCGCGTTGCAATAAAGGCTTCCTCTCGTGTTCGCACGGGTCTCTCATTTTCTCCGTGATGTGAGTCGCCCCTGTTCAAAGAATAAAGCAGTGATGTAGACCCTGTGTCTTCCTGTCTGTGGGTGATGTCGCCCTGCACGATCGACACCATATGTAACATCGCATTTTCAATGGGAATTCTTCTGCTGAACTGTGTCAAGGGCAGTGCTTCCCCCCGGCCTGGTTTCCAGGCCAGTGACACATGAAACACAGTCTTCATATTGGAAGCATGATGGCAATAAGATTTGCTTCTGAATGCTTGCTTTTAACAGTTGATGAGAATAATACATTGTAATGTGCTTGTTTGAATGAGAGAAACAAGACAAATGTTTTTTAGCCTTCAAGTTTGGCATTTTCCCGTAGGTCATTGAAATGCGTGCAGTAATATCTTCATATATTTTATGAAGTCAGTGATGTGAGAAGCTTGTCAGTCAATTATTTAATCAGAATTTTTAAGTATTGCTGATTCTCAAGAATGTGGCACGAGAAACTGCATGTTAAAAGTTCCTGCTTGCTGCTTCGCTCCTGCATGATTCTGCAAAGTGTGTGGCTCCTTTTTGAATGTTGGAGTGTCGGAACACACAGAAGAGCTGAGGACCATGACAATCCTCAAGCTGCTGCACAGGAATCTGCACCTGGTACGACAGGTGCACGCGCAGTCGAGAGAGTACCTGACGATGGAGGAAATGCTGAAAAAGATCCCGAAGTTCCTCGTCCCTGTTACGGAGAAGGTGGTGCTCGACCCCTCTCAGGTTCCACGATCTCAGGAGGCCCTCCCCAAACGGAGCATGCGGGACTCGTTCTGCGAGGTCATCGTTCCGTTCGGCTCGAACCCGGACCTCCACAAGCGTTATCTGTCCCCGATCGGCTGGGTGCGCATCGGTCGGCTCCTGGAGGACATGGATATCTTTGCCGTCTGGGTTGGCCTCCATCACCTCCTCGACATGAAGGCGATCAAGACCCGGCCACTCCCATACAATCTGGTCACGGCACTCGTGGACCAGATCAGGTTCGTCCATGGGAGGATCTCTCCAGACAGGGATCTGAGACTGAGTGGGCACGTCAGCTATGTTGGCAAGTCGTCGCTTGAGGTCAGTCTCGCTTTGCACCAATTTGGAGAAAAGCCTCACCCTTGGAACTTGATCACTCATGCATGGTTCGTGATGGTGCTGCGTGATGCCGTTCTGGACCGGGCCGTTCCGGCGAATCCTCTGAAACCGGCAAGTGACTTGGAACTGAAGCTGTACAACCAAGGCAAGAACAATGCCTTGAGACGCATGACCGACACAGAAGAGTCGCTGCTCCGAAAGCCTCCGACAGAACAGGAACACTTCATCATCCACGACCTCTTCCTCCGCACGTTGAACCCAGAGAAACACACCTTCCAGTCCCGCGTGAGACCTCCCGGTTACATCTGGATGGAAGATGCCAAGCTGAAGAAGGTCGTCATCTGTCACCTGGAAGACCGAAACCAGATGGGCAAGATCTTCAGCGGGTTCATCATGCGCCAGGCGTTCGAACTGGCTTGGTCCAATGCATACGTTGTCTGCCGACAGGCACCCACGATCGAGTTCATCGACAACATTTGGTTTCGTCGCCCTGTGGAGGTCGGATCGTTGTTGTACATGGCATCCCAAGTCGTATTCACCGAGGGCCACCGCATGCAGGTGCGGGTCTGCGCCCAGGTGGTCGATCCTGAGTCTGGCAAGCAGGAGGAGACCAACACCTTCTATTTCACCTTTGTCGTGTCCAAGGAGGTGGACCAAATGCTGCCCAGGGCATATCACGAGTCCATGCTGTACCTGGAGGGCCGGCGGCATTTTGTGTCCCGCAGCGACCGTCAAGAGGAGGAATACTGTGGCTTGGATGTACCCTAAGCCACTCCAAGGTCACTCTCGTGATCTAGTATGTTTACATTTCATGCTTTTATTCCATAAGAAGGAATTTTTTAAGGTGAACATTTTTCTCTTATGGGTCATTCCATGTCAAATCAACACGGTGTTGAAGGTGACTTTCTCAGATTTGAATGAAATTTGGCAGACTTATTTGTACCTATTAGAAAGTGATTCACAGTAATTATTGGGTTCACATGACTTCTTGTTCCTCATATATGAGGTCATGAAAATTTGGGCTCAAATGCCTTCTGGTTGCATCCTGAGACAGTCTTCTCTTCATAACTGCTGCCCTAATTGTGCTAGAGATTTCTTCTTGGGATTGTTTGAAAGCTCTTTTCATGTCGTTTTCAGAGATTGTCTAGTTTTTGACTAAATGCTAAATGCTAGCTTTTAGTGAAGAGTTCATGGTAATGACCTTTGATCTCGCATTACTAAAAACAACCATATCAGATTTTGAAAAAAATTTGGCTTGTGTGTAGGCAAGACATATGGCTACCTCTGTGTTATATTTTACTTTTGGCTCTCCAGAAGTTCCAGAATAACAAGTGAAGTTACTGATTGCTACATTAACATTCTTGCATTCATTAATGCCTTCTAGTTGAATGCACTACAGGTAATGGAACACAATGAAAAGAAATCAATATGCCAATCACAGAACCAAGGCAAAAGATCTTAATGGTACATTCCCTCTATTTCTTGCTGATGCTTCCACCATCTCTTCGTTGGACAGTTTGTACGTTCGTCCTGTCTCTGTCGAGTGATTCACGAGTGAAAGGATTTGACTATGATGTGCTGTAAGTTCATCAGATTTGTGAGGATAGGAAAATGAAGGGGCTGGACCATATGGATTTAGGAAACAAACGAGTATTTCCTCATCGTCTTCAAATTTTGCAAGACCATGTGCAAGGTGCCAATGTCCACCGTATTCACGTCACAAACCCTCTGATGCTCGAATATGACATCTCCATTGGAGTGTTGAACTTGACATCTGTAAATGTGCCTGACTTTGAAAATCGTTTCACTCGGGTGATGGCAGAAGATAGAGGAATGTAATAATGAAGGCTCTGTGTTCCAGGAATTGGCCGTATGGCTGCAAGCCGTCTTTGGAGCTTCTTCTGCACTTCTTTAATCCCTGTCTCGGGGACAAACTGAAACCTTATGGTTCTCAGATTCTCTTTGGCCCACAAGAAGAGATCTTGGGGGGTCCAAATTTGTAGATCATATGGTCTTTGGAAGCTCACTCTTGCAGCTAATCTTTTGACTGTGCCACCCACGCCATCACATGGTTTTGCCATGTGATGTGGCAAAAAAGTACCACTCTGCCAGAATTGCAAAGTCAACCTCTTGAAAGCAGAGGTTGCAGAAATTCTTTTTATTTTCATACTGGCTAGCTGCACCATCAGAAAAATAGGTAATTTTCTGGAAGGTATAAACTGCAACTGTGTCATGTATCAAGAGTGTTGGATATGAGGACAAAGCTCAAGTGTTGCAGTTCGTTTCCATCGTTTGCGTCTATGTAAGGCTTCTTAAGATGGCAAACAAAAGGATGAATTGTAGCCTGATTATTTATTCCAATTGTATCCTTGTGCAGCATCTTGAAGAACAAAGGAGTAATTCTCTGTAAAATCCAGAATAACGATGATTTCACCCCGGCAAGGTTTTCCTCTGTCTCCTGAAGAAATGAAAATTGCTGCTGGGCAATGAAATCATGTTTTCTCATGATGATGATCTTTTTGAGGAAGTAATCCAGAAACTCCTCGGTGCTTCTCACCATCGTGTCCAGAGTAGATCTATCTGTTGACATTGCTTGAAGGTGAAGGAGTCCCATCATTCTGTCATCAAAGTCTTTTTGGAGCTGAGCTTTGCTTCCTGCTATACCAGGACAAATGAGACACTGATTCAGATAACATTCATCAGAGGCAGGAATGCATGTCATTAAGGAGAGGATATCACGGTATGGTCTTTATTTGGAAAGTGTTGCTTGCTGAGAGAAGTTTACAGTGTGTACCATTATTTTCACATTCTGGTGAATCATAGAAACACATACAGCATGAGTACCACTGGCTCCAGCCAGCACACAATTCTTAGGACTCAGCAAATTTGGAAAAGCCCATCTTGAGTTGTGGGTTCTTTGAATGTCTCATAGATCTCTTTCAAATTTCCAAGGAAAAGTCTCCTTCTGCTTCTGCTGCCTCCCGTCTCTTTCCTTCACAGAGACGAAGTCCTGGACAATATTAGCATCATGCATTGGATGGGTCTTCCCTGGTTTTGGGTTGGGAGTTGCAAGAATCCCCTTCTCCATGACCGATTTCTTCACGCTCCTTGCCATGAAATTTGATATTTCAAATTCTTGCTCCAGCTTCCTCACACTCCAGCTTCTTGGAGTCATGGTGAAGATTTGAATTTTTTCCCTCTTCTTTTCTGCTGCCTGTAATTTTTCTTTCAATCGATTCATAATTTCGAGAAACTCTGCAGTTTGGCTACAGTTCGGCTATTCAGAGCTGATGTCACTTCCACAATCTTCACAGTTTCTGCTATCTTCCTTCTCTTTTCTTTAGGGTATTTCTTCTGGGCCATTTTCTCACCTTTCACTGGTGTTTCTCCCATCAGCTGCAGAGATTCATTGAGGCACTTGAGTTGATGGCCCTGGTTGAAAGATCTTCCATGGCCTCAGGTGTTGCCACCGATGATGTTGAGGATGAAGATGCTGCAAGGCACTTCTGGCTTTCTCTGAGCTTTTCAGGAAGGATCTTCCTGCAGCTAGTACACAATTTTTTTTCCTGGAACGAGGAGAGTAAGTACTGATCGCAATACTGAGTACTGATCGCAGGTTTCTACATCGATCGTTCTTGGGTTTCTCTTCCTTGACTGGCCAGTGGGAATGCCAAAAGGGTCAAAGCAGGATTTTTTCTCTTATTTCAAAGGTTCTTAGAAACTGTTCTGCATGATGAGCACAATATCTTCACAAATTGCCAAGCGCCCGAGTTAAAATTTGATGTAGAGGTAGCCATATGTCTTGCCTACCATGTATCCAATTTTCGTCAAAGTTCAAGAGGGTTGTTTTTGACAATGTGAGGTCAAAGGTCATCAACATGACCTCCTTACCGAATGGCAACTTTTAGCATTCATCAAAATGTATCAATACCAATGGAAAGAACTGGAAAACAACTAAAAAATGAGCATAAGATGAGCTCCTCTAGCTCAATCAGGACCAGAGTTTCAAGGAGAAGACGATATCAGGGTACGAAAGAAGGCATTTCAGCTGCAAATTTTGTGACCTCATACCAAAGGAACCAAGGGTCTAATGAACCCAATATTTTGTGTGAAATAGTTTCTCACCATTATTGATAGGTATGCAAATTTTATCCAAATCTGAGGAGGGTCACCTGAAAAATGTCCAAAAGTGCATTGATTTGACACGGAATGACTCTATAGTGATATGTGGGCTCTTTTGCTGTGATAGCTCTGGTGGATTTTCTTACTGCGGGTGGCTAGACTTAAGTCATTTCACCCAGTCCCCCTCTCCTTGAGCTTGAAATTCATCTTGTCAGCCAATCTTCTAAAATTGATGGTTTTGATATATTTTTGTCCCATGGAATTTTGCAACTCGATGTAGGTGTGTCATTTGGTTGAAAAGCCAAAGCCAGTCATGGAATTTGTCTCACTGACCCTGTATCCATGTTATATTGAGTATTCATCATTGTCAAAGCTGCTTCAGTTGAGGAGAACCCCACATCTCGATTTCCACGGTTGCTAATGTTCATAAAAATGAACTTTTATGATGGGAATGCAAGGTTGCCTTGTGAGGAATCTGCAACATTTTCAAGGGACTTGATGAGAATGAAGAACATGTTTCAGAATCTTCAGAAATTCCTTTCTCTCTGTAGCTGCTGATCGGTGAAGGAATTTCAGCTTTTGGACTGCAGGTTCAGCAAATGTGATGCAGATAAAACAATGAAACCATGAAAACAAGCACCCATTCGCAAACTACCCACATGTCGAGGGGCACTGGGTCCCCCGGCCTGGTTTCCAGGCCAGTGACACACCTGACACACAGGTTTTTATGGGATAGATGGCATTGGTGAGTCCCATTGTGCATCTGAGTCAAGATTGTTTGTTGTGATGGCCAGATTGTTTGTTGTGATGGCCAAGTTAAAAAATGGACTGTTGACCAAGTTAAGATTCTTTCCTTGCTTGGATTCCATAAAATGGCCATATTGAGCAATGTGGCTTGTTTTTTCCCTCGCATTGTATATTGGGGTGAGGAAAGAATCCTTGTCCTTTGAGTACATTCAAATTCCAAATCTTCTTGGGTGTTAATATCCTCTGGGGCAATGAGCGACAAAAATTTTTTTTATGGGGGAGAAGTGTTGTATTAGGGCACTCCATGGATTGCCCTGCAAGTAGCAAATTCTGAAATGAATGTTGATTTCTTTGCTTGTATGATGTGAAGAGAAATTATATCTGTTCATGACCTTGAGGCATTTGCATGTGGTGTGTGTGGACTTGCACTCAAAAGGTTGCTTTCATTGTAAATCTAGGAATTGGCATGAAAATATGTTTCACAGATGAAACTTTCAATTGGTTTCCAAGGTCTTCAGCCCTCTGATTTCTTAGTGGAATAGCTTATTTGTGTAACAGGCAGCAGCATTTTTGCCTTGTCATGTGGTGCTTGGGTTCCAAGAATTTGTTTTTCTGTATTCCATGAAAGAAATTTAATGTCTCTTGAGATGATAGCAATTAAGGAATCTTGGAAATGCCTTGTGGTTAAACTCCATTCTGGTTTTCAGTTGAATTCAACTTGCTTTCTACCATTGAAAGTGCTCTTTTTGGACGATTGAAGAAGCCACAAGAGACAACCAGCTTGGAATGAATCTCTTGAAAGCTCTGTGGCCAAGGGGTCAGCGCCTGGCTCATCGGGCGGGCACAAGCTCGAGTCTGACCATGGAGGAGATGCTAAAGAGGATCAGGAGCTACCTTGTGCCGCACTCGGACAAGGCCATGCTGGATCCGAAGCAGATCCCTCAGACGCAGGCAGAGCTCCCAGAGCGAAGGATGCAGGACTCGTTCTGTGAGGTGGTCCTCCCACTCGGCTCGAACAAGGACCTCCATCCCCGGTATCTGACCAAGGCGGGAGGGGTGCGCATCGGTCGGCTCCTGGAGGACATGGATGTCTTTGCTGGCTGGGTTGCCCTCCACCATCTCCTTGACATGAAGGCGATCGAGACTCGACCTCTCCCATACAGTCTGGTCACGGCACTTGTGGACCAAATCAGGTTTGTCAAAGGGAGGATCTCCCCAGACAGGGATTTGAGACTGAGTGGGCATGTCAGCTATGTCGGCAAGTCGTCACTCGAGGTCAGTCTCGCTTTGCACCAATTTGGAGAGAAGCCTTACCCTTGGAACTTGATCACCCATGCATTGTTTGTGATGGTGCTGCGCGATGTCATTCGGGACCGGCCCGTTCCTGCAAACCCTCTGAGACTGGCAAGTGACTTGGAACTGAAGCTGTACAACCAAGGCAAAAACAATGCCGTGAGACGCATGACTGATACAGAAGAGTCGCTGCTACGAAAGCCTCCGACAGAACAGGAACGCTTCATCATCCACGACCTCTTCCTCCAAACGTTAAACTCGGAGAAGCACACTTTCCAGTCCCGCGTGAGACCTCCCGGTTACATCTGGATGGAGGATGCCAAACTGAAGAAGGTCGTCATCTGCCATCTGGAAGACCGCAACCAACTGGGCAAGATCTTTGGCGGGTTCATCATGCGCCAGGCGTTCGAACTGGCTTGGGCCAATGCGTATGTTGTCAGTCGACAGGCACCCACGATCGAGTTCATCGACGACATATGGTTTCGTCGCCCAGTGGAGGTCGGGTCCTTGTTGTACATGGCATCCCAAGTCGTATTCACTGAGGGCTGCTGTATGCAGGTGCGGGTGTGCGCCCAGGTGGTGGATCCGGAGTCAGGTGAGCAGCAGGAGACCAACACCTTCCATTTCACCTTTGTCGTGTCCAAAGAGGTGGACCAAATGCTGCCCAAGGCATATCATGAGTCCATGCTGTACCTGGAAGGCCGGCGGCATTTTGTGTCCCGCAGCGACCGTCAAGAGGAGGAATATTGTGGCTTGTATGCTCTCTAAGCCACTCCAAGCTCACTCTTGTGATCTAGTAGGTTTACATTTCATGATTTCATTCCATAATAAAATATTTTTTTAGGTGAAAATTTTTCCTGTGATGAGCCATCCTAGGCTCTTTTGCTGTGATATGTGAGCTCTGGTGGATTTTCATACTGTGGGTTGCTGGGCATGAGTCATTTCACCTGATCACCCTCTCTTAAGCTTAAAATTCATCTCCTGACCAATTCTCTAAAATTGATGGTTTTGATATAATTTCGTCACATTGAATTTTGTTACTTGAGATTTTTTGTCATATGGTTAAAAAACCAATGGCCATATTGGAATTTGTTTCACTGACATCCATGTTATATTGAGTATTCATCATTGTCCAAGCTGCTTTAGTTATGGAGCACCCCACATCTCAATCTCCATGGTAGCTGATATTCTTAAAAAATAAAATCTTGTAATGAAAATTTGTGGTCGTTTGCAAGGAATCTGCAGCATTTCCATGGGACTTGATGAGAATGAAGAACATGTTTTATTATCTTTGGAAATCCCTTTCACTCTGTGGCTGCTGATCGGTGAAGGAATTTCAAATTTTATACAGCAGGATCGGCAAATTTGACGCATAAAACAAAGAAACCCCAAAAACAAGCACCCATTCATAAATGGCTCGCATGTCGAGGGACATTGGGTCCCCCGGCCTGGTTTCCAGGCCAGTGACACGCACGACACACAACTTTGTATGGGATAGATGGCATTGGTGAGTCCCATTGTGCATCTGAATGAAGATTGTTTGAACTGTTGGCCTATTTATGTGATGGCCAATTTAAAACTTGGACAGTTGGCCCAATTAAGATTTGGACTGTTGGCCCAATTAAGATTTGGACTGTTGGTCAAATTAAGAATCCTTCCTCTCTTGGAATCCATAAATGGCCATATTGGACAATGAGACCTGTTTTTTTTTCCTCCCATTGTATATATGGGTGAGGAAGAAATCATTGTCCTTTAAGGGCATTTGTATTCCGTATCTTCTTGAGAGCCGATGTGAATATCCTCTGGGGCAATGAGGAAATTGCAAGTAAATTTTTTTGGGGGGAGAAGTGTTATATTAGGGCTCTCCTTGGATTGCCCTGCAAATATCAAATTTTAAAATAAATTTTGATTTCTTTGCTAGTATGATGCGAAGAGAAATGATATCTGATCATGCCCTTGAGGCATTTGCATGTGGTGTGTGTGGACTTGCACTCAAAAGGTTGCTTTTATTGTAAGTCCAGGAATTGGCATGAAAATATGCTTTAAAGATGAGACTTTCACTTGGTTTCCAAGGTCTTTAGCACTCTGATCTCCTTGCTGAATTGCTTATTCATGTAACAGGTAGCAGCTTTGCCTCACCATCTGGTGCTTGTGTTCCAGAAATTTGTTTTTCTGTATGCAATGAAAGAAATTTAAAGTCTCTGGAGATGATAACAATTAAGAAATCCTATAAATGCCTTGTGATTAAACTCCATACTGGCTTGAGTTGAATCCAACTTGCTTAATACCATTGAAAGTGCTTTTCATGGACATTTGGAAAAAGCCACAAGAGACAACCAACTTGGAATGAATCTCATGAAAGCTCTGCAGCTGAGGGGTCAGCATCTGGCTCGTCGGATGAGCACGAACACGAGTCTGACCATGGAGGAGATGCTGAAGAGAATCGGGAGCTACCTTGTGCCGCACTCGGACAAGGCCATGCTGGATCCGACGCAGATCCCCCTGACGCAGGCAGAGCTCCCAGAGCGAAGGATGCAGGACTCGTTCTGTGAGGTGGTCCTCCCACTTGGCTCGAACAAGGACCTCCATCCCCGGTATCTGACCAAGGTGGGAGGGGTGCGCATCGGTCGGCTCCTGGAGGACATGGACGTCTTTGCCGCGTGGGTCACCCTCCACCACCTCCTCAACCCAAAGGTGGACGAGTCTCAGCCCCTTCCGTACACCATCGTCACTGCTTTGGTGGACGAAATCAGCTTCATCAAAGGGAAGGTTTCCCCAGACAGAGATCTGAGACTGAGTGGGCACGTGAGCTGGGTCGGCAAGTCTTCTGTTGAGGTGAGCCTTGCTTTGCACCAGTGGGGACAGGAGGGGCAACCATGGAACTTGATCACCCGTGCTCTATTTGTGATGGTGCTGCGCGATGCCATCAGAGACCGGAGTGTTCCTGCAAACCCACTCAAACTTGGAAGTGACAGCGAAATTCTACTGTACAAACAAGGCGAGGCCAATGCCTTGAGGCGCAAGAACACCAGAGAAGAATCTCTGCTTAGGAAGCCTCCAAATGAGCAGGAGCGCATCATCATTCATGACCTTTTCCTTTCCACACTCGATCCATTGAGGCACACCTTCCAGTCCCGTGTTAAACCTCCAGGGCACATGTGGATGGAGGATGCCAAGCTGAAGAACGTCATCATCTGTCACGCAGAGTTCCGCAACCGTTTCGGCAAGATCTTTGGCGGGTTCATCATGCGCCAGGCGTTCGAACTGGCATGGGCCAACGCATATGTTGTCAGCCGACAGGCGCCCACGATCGAGTTCATAGATGACATTTGGTTTCGTCGCCCAGTGGAGGTTGGATCCCTGTTGTACATGGCATCCCAAGTCGTATTCACCGAGGGGTGTCACCTACAGGTGCGGGTGAGTGCGGAGGTGATGAATCCAGTCGATGGTCAAAAGGAGGAGACGAACGTGTTCCATTTCACGTTTGTCGTACCAAAAGAGGTGGACAGAATGCTTCCAAAGGCATATCATGAGTCCATGCTCTATCTGGAGGGTCGGCGGCAATTCGTTGCACGTAACGAGCACAAGCAGGAGGACTACCACTTAGATTTTTCATCTTGAAAATCTTGTCTAGTCTTGGTGTTTCTAGTCATGAGTGTGCTTCTAGTCATGAATAAATTCTTTTTCCTTCCAGTTTTTGCAGGTTGTGAGATGTGGGCCTTTTTGGGCCTTCCAGCTGTGAGTGGCTTCACAGGAGCCCTCTTCGGTCTCCTCGTGCTGTTTGTGATCTGGATGTTCCTCAACTCCGACAAATCGGTCGGCAAAAGTGCCAGTGAGTCGTTTGAGAAAGCAGAGCCTCCCACAGGACTAGCAGAGTCTCCCACTGGAAAAGTAGAGGCTCCCACAGAAAAAGTAGAGGCTCCCCTAGGACAAGAACAGGGCAAGTCAAAGGTGAAGAAGGCCAAGAAATCTTGCTGCTCAGATGGAGGCACTTGCTGCAGCAAGAAGGATGAGAACCTGGTGAAGGTCCTCCCCAGCATCCAGCGAGTGCTGCTGCTGTATGGGTCTCAGACAGGCACTGCTCAGGTTTGTCCAGGATTAATCTGTACTCTATGTACAAATCTTTTCATCTGTATTTTTCATTTCTTTCAGTGTGTTAACTTCTTTGCCCTTTTGTATTTGAATGTGCATTGTGAATTTGAATAGGTACTTGATCTTAATGTCCATTTTGGTGATATTGCCTTGTAATTTGGTGTATTGCCACTTGCGCATTTGAGCATGCTCTTCGTTGTTTTCATTTTGTTTCACAAAGCAGAGGTAATCTTGTAACTTAATTGCCTATCAAGTGCTATTTCTCCTGTTGATCTGTTTCTTAGACTGATTTTTTATAGTTATTGGAGTGGAGATCTTTTAGTTAACAGCTTTTTATCCATGGTTTATTTATTTGGATGCTGTTACTATCTTTTTCCCATGCTTGATACTCTGATTGATTGTGCAGAGGTGGTGCAGCTGAGATTAAAGGCATAGAAATAGTTTGATAAAGGCTGAACTTGGTACAAAATCCCAAACACTCCATTTAATACAATACTTCAAATTGCTTTCTGTGAATGGAAAATAATGATCATTATGATTGAACATTTCCAATTGGTTGCAATCTGTCCTCGTTGGCACAGAGATTCGCCGAGGAGCTGTACGAGTACCTGGGGAGCTTGGGTCTCGACATCCAGATCCACGGCATGAAGGGGTTCGACCCGGAGGATCGGCTCGTCGACGAGGTGCGGATCATCGTTTCGCGATGCGGATCTCGTGCGTGTTTGGCCGCTGACGGTCTTCTCGGTAGGTGGCAGAGGGGACGGCGTTCCTGTTCCTCCTGTCGACCCACACGGACGGGGGTCCTCCGGAGTCTGCGGAGTGGTTCCACCGGTGGGTGGTGGATGCGGCCGAGGACTTCCGGGTGGATCACACCCTCCTGCAGGGGATGGTGTATGCTGCTTTCGGCCTCGGAAATTCTGCCTATGGACCCGACTTCAACAAGGTGAGGATTCTTTGCCAGGAATTCTTTGGCTGTGGTTTTTGTTTGTTGGTAATTTCACGGTCCAAATGTGTGAACTATCAGGGTGCCTGGGGGCAATATGAGAGTTGGCTGTGATGAGAATATTGTTAAAAGCATCAGACAAGCTAAAGAATTGGCTCAGGTTCACTTTCCATCAGAGTCCAAGGTTTTTTTTTCCAAACTTCTTCCTTGATTCTCAGTGGCCATAAGGACATTTGATGTGAAGTTTCAGAAGCAGAGGGACAGCTGCCTTTTCATGGCACATGCAGCATAATATATTTTCTGCTGCGTAATCCTGATGCTTGATCCAAGTCCCAATGCTTGGGGAACTTCCTGACATTGTTCCTCAGAGGTGAAACTCATCTTGGCATTCATCTTGTTTTTAAAAACGAAATTCCCATCAAGAAGAAGGATACAATTGAAATCAAGAAGGTTTCCATCAAAATGAATATGTTGAATTTCCCATGTAAAATTTCCACATATGACAGTGTACTATTGTATCTGACTATGCACGATCATATATTTGCCATATACGACCATACACATTAATGTATTATCAATTGCACGGCATATAATATATTTTACCTGCTTTAAAATATTGAGTGTAATGGGCTAATAGCATCATGTCTGATGTGTACTGAATATCCATGGAGAAGTCTTATGCTCGTATGTAAAACATGGCACAAGGTCAGAAAAACTGAAGAAGGAACTCGTCTCCCACGTCTTTTTCCTCCCATCTATCTTGTGAGTCGTCAATCGAAACGAAGAAGACGCTTCTGCACGAGAAAGCCGAGTTTTGTCGCAGAATAGCTGCTGTTTGATGAACACCGATGTTTGTGAAGATTAGGGTCCATGATGTCGAGACTTTCCCCTTCGGTGATGAGGGTGCACGCGTTAAATGCCGTGAAACACGAGTCCTTGGAGTGATTGACCATGGTCTGTGAACAATGAAGAATGAGTAGATTTGCAAGAAATGTAAATAAAGGTTGATGACTTGCATGTGAATGATTATTACAGTATTTGATGGATTATGGACCCCTTCGGGATGCAGGCCTATTTCAGGTGATCTCACCGTACATAGATACGAGGTGGCATATATGGACAGTATATGGTGCTGTTGTGTGAGGCATTGTATGAAAATATATGGGGGGCATATGTTTTCATTCGGATTTGGTTTCATGTGACTTGTGTCCAACTCCATATATATTTTACATATGTTCATATGTGAATTGCATTATAGTCTTAAATGAAATTTTTATGTGGGTTGGCTTCTGGGATGATTCCTTGCAGGCATCCAAGGACCTGGATATGGCACTGGTGAAGCTGGGAGCCAAGTACTTCGTTCCCCTGACCCTGGGAGACGAGGACGGGACGGCCAGTGCGAACGGAGGCTTGGACGAGGACTTTGCCGAGTGGAAGAAACGGGTCCGGGCCGCCCTTTTCGGCAGCAATGAAGCCGGGAACCAAAAGAAGAAGAAGGACTCGGGGCACCAATGTGGCTGCGGGAGCAAAGACGGCAAGGGGGGCGGCGACGGCCACCAGGTCTGCTTTTGTTTTGTCTGTTTGGATGGAAGTGTGAGGCTGTAACAGAGGTGCGGGCATTTCAGCGGTTGTATTTTCTGGAAAGGCAAGACATCCTGGGAGCATTTATGCCCTCTGTCGTCATGGAACTGTAGTACTTGATCCAGAGGGCAGATGTCTCTGTTGCTCTGACGTCCAGCATTGAACAATTCCATGCAATAAGTCTGTTTTGTCATAGATCTATGGTCATCTGTGCATCCTCGTTTGAGTTTTGGCATGTCTGATGAAGTTGATGGCAACAGTGACTTTTAGCGAGTGATTGGGGTCAGCTGTACCAGCAGGTCGACTCCGGCACGTGAGGTCGGGCCGCGCCATCGAACGGGCGAACGCAGCCCGTGCGGACCGGTCGTCTTGCAATTTTGCCACCAGTTGGTTTTGGGGAGATTTCATGGGAAGGGTCTCTACTCTGTTGCAAAGTGCACAATTGCTGTCAGAGTGCAGTTGTTTCGGACACGGTGGAGGCATTTTTTCCTTGCATTGTTTTAGGCATCCCTGGGAATCAGTTTGGCTGGCAGATGTCAAGAACTGCTGTCTCGCCTTGTCTCTTTCAATCTTTCCTCCATAGCAGTGGTTGTTGGGAAAAGATATCGAGTGACTTGGGGCGAGGAGGTCCTTAGTCGTTGTTGGTCGAGGTGGGAAACAGTGCTCTTGGTTTTCAAAGCCATCAGCTTTGAGTATCCTTGGCAGGTGTCTGCTGTGATTTTGTAGGAGCTGTTTTGCATCTGATGTTGGTCACAAAATGCATTTCTTTTCAAAAGCAGACCTATGTGGTGAATATCCTTGCCTTAGCTCTTTATGGGAAAAGTTATTGTATTGAATGCTTTTTTGCTAATTGTTGAAATTTGAAGCCCTGTTATTTCCAGACTGCTTGATTTGTAAGTTAAATGTTAATCAGCTCATAATACTCACTTTGAATCTTATTTGAAAGTGGTGCCATCATGGGAACTTATGAGCATGATGAGTACATTTTTGATGCTGCATTACCCAATCCTACCCAGAAGATCATTAGTTTCAGGCTCTGGGCACCTCAAAGGTGCCAGCAATAATTGATTTGTATGAACTGGTGTGAGTAGATTAAGATGATGATTCATGGAAAATATGGGAGATATTTAATTGTAATTAATTATTAGTTGTAATTAATATTAATTTATGGATTCATTGATGCAAAGAAAATCAGCAGACATTAATATGTATATTAGTGTGAAATTTGCATGTTATCATTTCATGTTAGTGTTCAGTCATTTTCATCAGCTGCATATCATTGTATCTGGACTTTGTGGGTATGACAAAAAAATTTTCTACATCCACAGAGCGGGAGCTGCTCGTCGGAGTGTTCGTCGGACGAGGACGAAGGGAAGGATGAGAAGGGAGGAGGGGAGAAGGTGATGGACATGGAGGACCTGGGCTCTTACATGTCGCAGCTACTTAGCTCGAAGAAAGGGAAGCGGACGATGGGGAAGCGAACGACGCCGGAGGGTCACGGGGAGAACGGGGTGAAGGAGATGATCACCCCGGAACTGAGGGAGGCACTCACCAAGCAGGGCTACCGGCTGGTTGGCACCCACTCTGGGGTGAAGATGTGTCGCTGGACCAAGGTTTGCTTGGCTCTGTGTTTATGGGCTGGCTTTGAAGAGAAATTCCTGTGTAGTTGAAATTAGGGCATCATAAGGGTTGTGCTTATGTATTGGAAGCCACTAAAACCAGCTACCGATAGGGCATCATCTGAACTGCTGGCAATAGGCAGGTTTTCGCTACCAATGTCGATGTACTTCACCAACCCATGAAAAGAAAGAGAGGAACGTGTGATTAATCAGATGAGAGAATTAGTCCTACTGACCTTTTTTCTGAAAGGTCTGCTTGGAGATCAGCTACATAGAGGCTAGGAAATTCATGACAGCATTCATCCCAAATTGTATTAACCCTTCAACAAAACCTTTTGCTTGCGTATTGAAAGAAATTCCTAAAAGCTTTCTTTAATTAACAAATAAAGCAACATTTCGATGGTCGCCATCAAAGGCATCTTTCTTCCCATGAGAAGGGTAAGAATGGCGTATTGCAACTGCAAGGGCCTTTGGCTCGGAACGTTTCGGCAACCCCTCGTACGTACAGGCACGTGAAAGGAGAGGTATTCCAACTCGTGGCGATGAAAATTCTGTCAGGTGTCTGTAAAGTTCAACAGATTACTGCTAATTTAAGCAAAAAGCCCCATCTGGTGGCAAGTGAAAAATGGAATAGTAGAACATGTCAGCATTTTTTCAATTGAGATCAGGGTCTGAAATTTACGTTTGCACTCTCACACGATGCAAACTTCTGCTGGCGCCACCACTCGAACCCCGTCGGGACCGAGTGGCGCTGGAAGACGGACGACCCCGAGGACATCCTCAGCGACGCGCTGCAGCACCACTACGGCCTGATCCGGCAGTTCAAAGGTCTGCTCGCTTCCGACCGTTACAGTTTTAAGTAATCAATTTGTAGTGTGAAAATATCTGATAGATAACGATTGCATGGAGATGTGGCTAATCGATGGCAAGCTGGTGAAACTCTGGCCAGCGATGGTAGAAAGAGGTCTCTTCATCTGTTTGCCTTTGTGCCTGGTACTGAAAGGCACAAAGAAAGATCCTTCAGCAACCATCAGGCAATGCTAGATTTTTCTTTCCTGGAAACCCTAAAGTTGGCTTCAGGCATCACTTGCTGAATTTATCAGCAGATGTTTATTCATATTTGAACTAATTAAAAAATGTGAAAAATATTGGGAGACATTGTCTGCAGAATGAATTTGTATGCAGATTCATTTTTCTAATGCCCCAGAACTTGTATTGAAGCAGTAAAACATTCTTACAGTTTGATGAATCGGGACAATGCTGAATTTGGTCTGATGGAATGAGGAGCCTTGGTCCTTAGAGTCTGCTTTTCTAGGATAATGAAGTTTCACCTACTTATATCTCTTCTGGGTGTCTACAGCTAGATTATTTCTTAATTTGTTAAATGATGAGCTGTAATACTGTTGAAAATTAGACCCATTGGCAAGGAGTGTCACATTTCCACTAGAAGTGGTAATTTTTTAAATGCCTGAATTATGGAGCTCTAGTCACAAGCTTAATTTGAATATAAGCGATTGGGATTTGATGGATGTGGATGCGAGCAGGGGTGCCCGGCGTGAAGGCGGACCGGATGGAGGAGGGACTGGCGGCGAAGCACTGCGCGCTGTCCCTGGTCGGGGAGCCCATCATGTACCCGCACATCGATGCTTTCCTGCGGCTCCTGCATCGGAGGCGGATCTCGTCCTTCCTGGTCACCAATGCGCAGTTTCCGCAGCCCATGAGGTGGGGTGTTTTCGGTGTTCCGTGGAGGTTTCTTTTCTCGTCTTTAGGCTCGTTCGTGGATGAGTTAATGGGATCGGTCTTCATTTTGAACAAAGTTTCAGTCGAACACGGTTTTCGTCCTTCAGATGGAAAAGAATTAGTAAAACTGTACAATTCCTTATGGTGAACTTTGTTATGGAAAAACTTCTTTAAAATATTGCGAATGGATGGACAAACCATTGCGAACTTGAAGTAAATCAGTAAAAATGAACATTCGTGGAAATTCGTCATGTCATCAACTGAAGCTGTGGTGTGGGGAGGGAAAGTTCCAACACCACCCATATGAAACATTGGAATGATCATGATATATAAAATTGGTTTCCGAGCGCATTCCAGTCCCCGGACCGAGAAAGACGGACTCACTTTGTCTCTCCGTTAAAACCGAATCCAGGGAGCTGTCACCGGTGACGCAGCTGTACGTGAGCGTGGACGCGGCGACGAAGGAGCGACTGAAGAGCATCGACCGACCCCTGTTCAGGGACTTCTGGGAGCGATTCCTCGAGTGCCTGGAGGTCCTCAAGGACAAGGGTCAGAGGACGGTCTACCGACTCACCCTGGTCAAGGGCTGGAACGACGAGGAGATCGAGGCCTACGCCCGACTCGTGAATCTCGGGTCTCCCGACTTCGTCGAGATCAAGGTGGGTCTTCTTAACCGCTCGGTGACCGTACGTTACCGAGCGGTTCGTGTACCTTGCCTCTTGGGGGGAGGGAAGGTCCATGTCGTGGGATGCTCCACATCCATGCCCTTCGTTGTTGCGATCCCTGCATGCTCGATGACCCAAAAGGGTTGTGGTGATGGGAATCCTGGTTCTCGACCGATGTCCCACTCCCAGTTGCATTTATTTGTGTTGTAGATGATATGTTTCTTTGTTCTCTCGCCAGGGCGTGACGTACTGCGGGACGTCGAAGAACGCCACGGGGGGCCTGACGATGGAGCACATCCCCTGGCACGAAGAGGTGGTCCGGTTCGTCGAAGCCCTCCAGCGCCACCTGGACGAGGACTACGATTTCGCCTGCGAGCACGAGCACTCCAACTGCGTCCTGCTTGCGCATCGCAAGGTGGAGTTGCGTGGAAAAATCCGAATGGGCCTTTGTCGATGTCGTTAATGACTCGGCGAATTTGTGAGAAGGAGTCATTGAAGTGACTGCTCCCTTTATTAAAAATCGAAATCGATCGGTTGGCAATGTAAATGCCACAGGCATTTTCTTGGCTGAAATCTGACGAAAGGGTGAAAAAATAATTTTTTTTTCTTAACTTCGCCAGGGGAGCAAGGATGAGCTCTTTTTCTTTCGGAGTAATGACCACCGAAAAATGTTTTTACTTGAGCTGAAATTAAAGCGAGCCTAAACGATGACGTTTCTTCCTTGAGGAAACGAGTCGCGAAGATGCGGATTTCGGTGCATCGATTTTGTTTTCGAACGAGACCAGAGCGTGAGATCTGTGCATCGGATGTTGCAGTTCCGAGCGAACGGGGAGTGGCAGACGTGGATCGACTACGACAAGTTCCAGGACCTCGTGGAGGAGTACTACGAATCCGGGGGTTCCAAGTCCTTCACCTCTCTCGTAAGATGGCATTTTAGCAGTACCGGTGTTTTACCCTAGGGCCATGCGTGGCTCGATCGGGCGTTTTTTGCCCTCGTCGCTGCATTTGGCATCTGCCCGTCTGGCTGCATCGTGAATCCGATGCATTTGGAATTACTTTTTTTTTTTTACAATTGAAATAAAATCGTATCAGAATGAAACGTGAGGCATTCGATTGAGTTAAATTTTTTTTTTTTTTTTTAGTGCCTTCAGAGCTAAATGCAGCAGAATTGAGTTGGGAAACACGAGAANCTTTCGATTGGGTTAAATTTTCTTTTTTTTTTAGTGCCTTCAGAGCTAAATGCAGCAGAATTGAGTTGGGAAACACGAGAAGGAATGTCTAGAGGTTTTATTGACTCGAGTTAACTTAAACCGGTGATGTGGAGTGATACTGGCATGACGGTGAAAATGAGGTTTCGTCGTCCCGTTCTCTGTGTCCGTCAGGATTACACGGCCCGGACCCCCCCGTGGGCCCTGTACGCGTCGGCGGAGAGGGGCTTCGACCCGCGGGAGACGCGCCACCGAGGAAAGGGCAAGGGCAAGGGCCAGAGGCCGAAGGACGGAGGCTGCTGAATCCGATGGACGACGACGTCGCCCTCCTTGTGGCGTGTCGGCCGACGGTAGCGGCTGGGGACGCCTGCCTCGTGTAGCCTGTAGCGTTCCCCCCCTCGACTTCAATGTTTGGAGATGGTGACCTCGATAGTTGTGAGAAATATGACTTATTTTGGTTGTCCCTTTCGTGTTGATTTTGAATCGGGGGATCCGGTGGAGTGTCGGTGGATTTTCGCAGGTGCAAGTCGTTTGAGGATGCCCTCTTGGGGTTGGCAGAGGGACCGAGGTCAGCTCTCGCCTGAGGGAAGAGAGTTAGTGGAGGAAAGCATGTTTTACAGTCTGATGCATTCAGCATAGAGCCTGGCGCATTCAGCCGGTACATGATGCCTTTGGACAATACCTGATGCGTTCATGGACTCTGATACATTCGTGCACTTTCAGCTTCCATGATGGCCTATGGCTTACTATCTGAGATAATGAGATGTCGAGTTTTGATTGCTTTGCAAAATTGCGGGAAAATGGGGCAAAGAAAACCGTCTATTTAAAATCGTCTCGATGAAAATTTTACACGGTTGCATTGTGGTTTTGGTTCCTCCATGTTGACTCTGTTCTCATGTTGTCGTGTATTCTGGAAAAGCAGTTTGGGACATGAAATTTTCTGATCGGACCAAGGGACTTCCGAGCCGAAAGAAATTCTCGGAAGCTTTAATGCCGCTGTGGTTGCTACCATGACTTCATCTGCGCCTAGGTGTTGGAAAGTATCGCGAGGTCAGTTTTTCTCGTTGAGGCAATGCGACATGGTGTAAAAAAAAAAAAAAGAACGCGATTTCGACAGGTGGTTTCGCCAATCCGGCCGATGAAATCCGTGGGAGCTGGGGTGATCGGTTCATTTATCGACTTTTTTTTTTACTTTTCACCCCGGATCTGAGGGAGGCACTCTCCAAGCAGGGCTACCGGCTGGTTGGCACCCACTCTGGGGTGAAGATGTGTCCCTGGACCAAGGTTTGCTTGCCTCTTTGTTTAGAGGCTTACTTTGAAGAAATATTCCTATGCAGTTGAAATTATGACATCATAAGGGTTGTGCTTATGTATTGGCAGCCACTAAAACCAGCTACCGATAGGGCATCGTCTAAACTGCTGACAATAGGCAGGTTTTCGATACCAATGTCGATGTACTTCACCAACCCATGAAAAGAGAGAAAGGAACATGAGATTAAGCAGCCGAGAGAAGTAGTCCTACTGACCTTTCTCTGAAAGGTCTGCTTGGAGATCAGCTACATAGAAGCTAGGAAATACATGACGGCATTCATCCCAAAATGTATTAACCCTTCAACAAACCTTTAGGCTGCATGTTGAAAGAAATTCCTAAAAGCTTTCTTTAATTGACAAGTAAAGCAACATTTCGATGGTCGCCATCAAAGGCATCTTCCTTCCCATGAGAAGGGTAAGAATGGCGTATTACAACGGCAAGGGCCTTTGGCTCGGAACTTTTCGGCAACCCCTCGAACGTACAGACACGTGAAAGGAGAGGTATTCCAACTCGTGGAGATGAAAATTCTGTCAGGTGTCTGTAAAGTTCAACATATTACTGCTAATTTAAGCAAAAAGCCCCATCTGGTGGCAAGTGAAACATGGAATAGTAGAACATGTCAGCATTTTTTGAATTGGTATCAGGGTCTGAAATTTACGTTTGCACTCTCACACGATGCAAAATTACTGCTAATTTAAGCAAAAAGCCCCATCTGGTGGCAAGTGAAACATGGAATAGTAGAACATGTCAGCATTTTTTGAATTGGTATCAGGGTCTGAAATTTACGTTTGCACTCTCACACGATGCAATACGCCACGAATCCTCTGCGACGCGTCTCCCAGTCGATGCTGCGCGGTCGGGGCGGATGCTACAAGCACACGTTCTACGGGATCGAGAGCCACCGGTGCATGGAGGCCACGCCCAGCCTGGCCTGCGCCAACAAGTGCGTGAAGACGACCGCGGTGGTGAGCTTGGGGCAGCCCTGGCTCACCGCGACCTTCTGCCTGCTGGGGCTCCTGTAGGAGTCGCTGCGCGACGTCGTGGTGATGCCGGACTAGGCCGTCAAGTTTCCAGACATCGCTTCCGACCGTTCCGTTTTTAAGTCTTCAACATGTAGTGTGCAAATGTCTGATAGATAACGATTGCATGGAGATGTGTCTAATCGATGGCAAGCTGGTGAAACTCTGGCCAGCGATCGTAGAAAGAGGTCTCTTCATCTGTTTGCCTTCTGTGTCTGGTACTGAAAGGCACAAAGAAAGATCCTTCAGCAACCATCAGGCAGTGGTAGAATTTTTTTTCCTGGAAACCTTACTGTTGGCTTCAGGCATCACATGCTGAATTTATCAGCAGATGTTTATTCATATTTGAACCAATTCAAAAATATGAAAAATATTGGCAGACATTGGCTGTCTGCAGAATGAATTTGTATGCAGATTAATTTTCCTAATGCCCCGGAACGTTTATTCAAGCAGTAAAACATTTCTACAGTTTGATGAATTGGGATAATGCTGAATTTGGTCTGATGGAATGAGGAGCCTTGGTCCTTAGAGTCTACATTTCTTGGATAATGAATTTTCGCCTACTTATATCTCTTCCGGGTGTCTACAGGTAGATCATTTCTTAATTTGTTAAATGATGAGCTGTAATACTGATGAAAATTGGACCCATTGGCAAGGAGTGCCACATTTCCTCTAGAAGTGTTATTTTTTTAATGCCTAAATTATGTATGTATGGAAAATAATGTTCGACCTCAACTTGGAGCTCTAATCACAAGCTTCATTTGCATATAAGCGATTGGGATTTGATGGATGTGGATGCGAACAGGGGTGCCCGGCGTGAAGGCGGAGCGGATGGAGGAGGGACTGGCGGCGAAGCACTGCGCGCTGTCCCTGGTCGGGGAGCCCATCATGTACCCGCACATCGATGCTTTCCTCCGGCTCCTGCATCGGAGGCGGATCTCGTCCTTCCTGGTCACCAATGCGCAGTTCCCGCAGCCCATGAGGTGGGGTGTTTTCGGTGTTCCGTGGAGGTTTCTTCTCGTCTTTGGGCTCGTTCGTGAACGAGTTCCTGGGATCGGTCTTCATTTTGAACAAAGTTTCAGTCCAACACTGTTTTCGAACTTCAGATGGAAAAGAATTCACTTTGCACTTTCGGCTTGCATGAAGGCCGACTTGCTATCAGGGAGATTCAGATATCGAGTTTTGATAGCTATGCAAAATTGCGGGAAAATGTGGCAAAGAAAACCGTGTATGGTTTTGGTTACTCCATGTTGCCTCCGTTCTCAAGTTGTCGTGGATTCTGGAAAAGCAGTTTGGGACATGCCATTTTCAGATCAGATCGAGGGACTGCCGAGCCGAAAGAAATTCTCGGAAGCGGTAATGACTCGATCGGCGCCTCGGTGTTGGAAAATATCGCGAGGTCTGCGTTTCCCGGTGAGGCAACGCAACAGGTGTAAAAAAAAAAAAGAACGCGATTTCGACAGGTGGTTTCGCGAATCCGGTCAGTGAGATCCGTGGGAGCTGCGGTAATCGGTTGGTTCATCGACTTTTTATTTTTTATTTTCACTTCTTGCAGGAAGAAAGAAAGGAGTCGTGTTCATGGTTTTCCCCGCGAAGCAGCTGGGGTCGATACTTCTGCGATGCCATCTGATGCATGCCGATGCACGGTCATGCACGGTCATGCATGGTCGACTCTCGATAACTCGAAGCTCCAGGGAAATTCGAGTTGGCGAAAATTCGAGATTTTCGGATTCTCGCCCGAGGAGTCCATTCCTCCGAGGAGTCCGTCGGGCGAGTCGTCGAGAGTCGACCGTGTTCGGCGCGTTCTGATGGCAAGGTCGAGATGGACCTTCGCCCGCGCGCTATCGTTATGCCGAGCCTTTCACCAAGTCTGTCTCTCTTCCTTAGACGGCTTTACTGTGTGGTGGAAACACGGAGAGTGGTTTTTGGGTTTTTAACTTTCGACAGTGGGTTTGATAATGGGTACATGGCTTGATAGGAAAAAATTGCTTAATGGATACATGGCTTAATATAAAAAATGGCCTAATGGTTACAAGGCTTAATGGCTACATGGCTTCATCGTTACAAGACTTAATGGTTACATCGCTTCATGGGGTATGTGACTTTACGTGGCTAGAAGAAATATGGAGTTGAGTGAAGCGACACGGGACTTCCTTGAATCGCTTTATTGGCTAAATCTTGAATGCCTTCACCAGGAAGACTGACCGTGTCTACCAAGGACGTTTGCCTCGAAAAAAATTATTCTAGGTCTACAATGTGAAAGCGATCGGAGGAACGAATCAGAAAACAGTTCGGCGATTCCGTGAGTAGAGGCCTCTGCGGTAGTTCGGGGCGTAGGGTAGGATGGACTGGCCCAGACCGAGGCCGAGGGCACCTCCAAGTCCTCCAAGACCGCCTACTCCTCCAAGACCGCCTCCAAGTCCTCCAAGACCGCCTCCAAGTCCTCCAAGACCGCCTCCAAGTCCTCCAAGACCGCCTCCAAGTCCT
>CAJPEV010004089.1:0-24963 GCA_905338385.1 Darwinula stevensoni
TTTTGAGAAAAATCGCTCCCCTTTTTCTAAGAGTGTAGTCGTCTCCTCCACGAGTTCAGGCTCCTTACCGCCGAGTGTTAGCACGTTCCAAGTCCCGATGTACAGAGTCCGTTGCCAAGGTTGTTTACCGTTCGATTCTGCTCCTGGTCTGCCCTTTGGGCATCGTGCCGAGAGTACGCTATGGCCGTTGGCAAGCCGACCGATAGGCCTGGATGTAGCATGACGGGGTCCGACGCACCCAGAGACATCGGATTGCCCGGCCTCAGTATCCAACTTATCCATAGTCACCCTGGGCGCACATTGACAATCGCAGTCCTGATTATCCTGGGCGACGACTGAGCCACTATGGAGTACACGAGCCGAACTCATCATGCTGGATTTGGTTCGTCTTGGTCACCCTCAGCGGAAGCCCCTATAACATAGTTGGACCTGAGATATTACGGCCTTCCGCATCTTTCGGGTCCATCCTCGCGACGTGTACGCGCGAACCATTAGGGACATCAATGTGCACTCTACATTAATATTGCAGTCGGATGTTTGAAACTCTGAAATAAACTAGAGTAGTTCAGTTACTTTGCACAGGCTCCGGAAGGTGCTGAGTACCACGGGCCTGGAGAGGTTATGTTAAAAGGCGTAGTGATCTATTTTGCAACTGTGCGTGAGAATGCCCTCTGACTGATACTAATACTATAGATAGTGATACCATGGAATTGAAGCTGATACAAAGGGAAGCATTTCCTGTGGCTATACAGTGAACTTTTGTTCAGGATCAATATATGACACTTCCAGAGTTTGATTTTTTGACAACAGAATAAAACGAGCAGCGAAAAAACTCTGGTTAGTGACGACTCGATGTTGTGAGAAATGGAGATATTTTATCCGGACACCACCGAATGAAGAGGATGGCGCCATGCATCAATAAGTGCGGTAGGACCCAATTCACCATGTATTTCAAGCTCCCTGGAGGTACGGTATTTATTCATATATAGCGCGCCACCGTGTATAAGAAGCACCATCGCTTTGGAGGTTCCAATTTGTGGCAGATAAGGATTCCCCGTGTATGAGGGGCACCCTATATTTCGTAGCGACGAGTGTCGGACAAGGGAGATGAATAAGGGGTAAAGTCGTCGAAAAGTGAGGTCGGTCGAACCTCGTTTCTTATTCAAAGTTTAATGAGAGGGGGCACAATATCCCATAACGTTTGTTTTCTTATACGTTAAAATGTATGGAAATATACGGCTAAGTTACGCTGTTATAGAGAAATCCATATGATTCAGGAAGCGAAGGTGGCCTAGGTCTGACAAGAAGACCATCCGACGGACCTAACTTAAGTAATTGCCGTAGAGGTGGGAAGGGGGGGGGGGTGTAGGTTGAGGTTGAAGCAAGGGGAAAAGGTTTGAAAAATGCTTGGAACTACTTAATCTTTCATTCGTCTTTGTCATGCTGAGAGAGCAAACTCTTGGAAATGAAAACTCATGCAATGGATATCCTTTCCCACATTTCATATTGATTTTGGAATGAAGCCTGGGATCATCGTTCCGATTTCAGGCGTGCTGCTTCAGTTTAAAAGCGGGATGGGACTAAATAAGGTGCTTCCAGTGATCACATCTACTGTATTTTTCTTAATGATATCTTGGTTTTGGGGGATTCGATTCCAGCTGGAAGTGGAAAAGACTGTTGACTGTGATGAGCCATTCGTGAACAGTACCACGAAAGAAGGAATGGCGAAAGAAATCAAAATCGTAACCGCAATCTGTGGGAGTAAACACATGAATCACTTCCTCACGTGGTTAAAGTCCATTATCGTGACATCGAATGAACCATTCCACATCATCGTCCTGGCAGATTCAGTGGGGAAATGCAGCACTGCAACGAGAGTCAGACAAATGCTTCCCGAATGGGCCTCCGTCGAATTCCGTCAGGTGTGGTACCCGGTTGATTCCAAAGCGGAGTGGGATCGGATGTTCAAACCCTGTACAACTGCGAGACTGTTCGTGTCATCCATCCTGCACGATGTGGGTGCTGCGGTGTACACTGACCTGGATGCTATTTTTCTCGCCCCCATAGAAGAATTATGGAAATATTTTAAGAGCATGGATGCTCGGATGTATGTCGCAGCAGCGCAAGAACACGAGAAAGGTAGTTGTCTTGCATATTACGCGTGGAGTTCTGTACCATTCTATGGACCACTGGGATTAAATGCGGGTGTCATGCTTCTCAATCTGACCCGTATGAGACAAGCCAATTTCGAATCCGAGGTTATCGATATCTACATGGAGTATAAATATGACATTGCTCTGGCGGACCAAGACATTCTCAATATATATTTCCACTCTAGACCTGATGCATTGCTAGATCTCCCTTGTAATTGGAACTACCACTGGACACATTGTTCATATGACCGAAATCAATGCTCCGTAGCCGTATCAATGGGAATTTTCTTGCTGCATGCGTCTGCTTGCAGTTTCTTTAACAAAGTGTTTCCTCCATTTGGAGCAGTGTATCAAACCTTTGATCATTTCAATGAATCTGCTTACTCTCTGGAAGATTTGGTAGATCAACTAAATGTAGCTCTTAGCAAAATGCAAGTTCACTGCAATGCTGGCCCCCAGTTATTCACCAAAAGTTTAGAGAAAATAATTTCAAACTAGTTCTCGAAGTTACAAAGCAGTGACTTTCATGACCTTTGGAACTCAAGCCAGAATCGTCTCACTATAAACCACAAAGAAACACTTTTCTTCGATATTAGTTACTGAAAAATGAAACCCTAAGACGATTTATTCAAATAGGAAATTGTAAGATGATAATAACATTAAAATGGTAGCAATTGCCCCATCGTGAAGCTGAAAAGAAACGGTCTCACGTTAATGTGTCATATGAGGTTACACAATTCATCCATGCGTCCGTAACAAACTGATCTGATGTTTGTTCATTTGGACATAATTGTTACACCATAGCACTGTAGTAACGTTTTTCAGTCCATTAGGCCATTAAATTATTTTCGAACAAGGGTCGTACTACTGCTTTTCAACTGCCATATTAAATTGTATTTTTATACCAGTTCAACGGGAGTTAATGAGTACGAGTACTGTTTTTTATTTATTTGATTGAAGAATTAAAGTCCTATTTAACATGAGCCTCCTAAAGGTTTTGAAACCAGTATTGGCTGATATGATGTCATCCCATGTTAGATGAGTATCCATAACCATGTGGCATTCAACTTTTTCGCTTCAACCTCAAGCTCATGAACAATAATACTTTTAAAATAATGATTTGGTATGTGCATCGTTTTGTTATACAAGATTATGTGGAATCCATGGAAGTAAAAACAAATGTGCCTACTTATTGACATTAATAAAATAATGCATTCATGAACGCTTCAAACTTTTCAGCGCATTTCATTAGCAATGCTAATGAAGTCTCATGCTTCAGTTAGCATGATAACTTCAAGAATCCATCGATGACCAGTGTGTTACGTTCTTCTGACAAGGCACTATCTGCCTGTCAATGAATTGAAGGGGACCAAAACTTGAACTTCTGTAACTTGCCTCTTTGACGCAAGAAATACCTCATTTCGAGAAATGAATGGAGCTCCTCGTGCAATCACCATTATGCTTTTGCGTGTATTTTTGAGAATTCTGCGAGGATACTAATGCTTTATATTTTGCGAATCCTGTATTGCAATTTGGAAAATGTGCGAGGACAACATGTATGCCTATTTTGTAATTTTCACCTGATTGGAAAATTACCCTGAAGTTCACATTCGCAAACTGTCATTCTTGTCGTCCTTCTTAAATATTGATGATTTCATATACGATAACTATTGCGTTTTTATTGCGCAGTGGATTGGGCTCCCAACGATTTCCTCTTCATATTAAATTCCGACTTTGACTAAAGACAAACATTGCGGATATTAATTTTTCCGATTACATGAGAGGTTTGGCTTTTCATGTCACCTGCACAGCAAATAAATTTACTCGCTATCTTATAAAAGTGCAACATCATAATTCTAGATGTCGCTCCCAAAATACCAATAAATCCACTGATCGAGATCGACTGTGAAGAACGGCATCGCGTTCAGAGTAATGGTGAGGGAAAAAAACTCGCCAACGAATTTAAGTGCCGGATAGCCTCAAGGGCCACGACTGAATCGATGAGTTCCTCTTCCACTACCTCTGTCATTGGGATAATTTACCGTCTTTGCAAGAAAAGTTCCACGACACTTAGAGGCTATACATCATTCATGTCATGTGCACCGAATTACAAGGTACAGACGGTTATTGTCCTTTCCCGATGAATGGTGACCTCTGTGAGACATTGATTCGAAAACAACAGATCCACTCATCTTGGATCGAGAGGAAACATCTCCGTCATGATGATCGTCGTGTCCCTGTGGAGGGATACATGATATTTTGCTTTCCAATTTGTAGCAATTAGCATTACCGTACACTGACGGCAATTGATATTCGATGCACGACTACCAACTTGCTGTAATAAAATAATTTTCCTAAGAGCTAGCTTAGTTTTTCTCAGAGATCGCTTCACCAGGAGTGTTGTACCGTAGTGTTAAATAACCTTCACTTATTACTTGGATTCAAGAACCTTGGTTCCCTCGCAAATGATCTCTGAAACGTTCCCATAACTATGTCAACGAACGGTTCAACTTTTGTCTTTCCAGTGGCTACATTTAAGGCTGCATGGAGTTCGTTACTGTAATGATTCGAGACAGCGATACTTGCCCTAGGTGCAAGGGCTGTGGCACCATAGCGTCGTTGTCGTTCATGAATGAATTTGACCTTGAAGGTATAATCTCGAAAAAAGACATTCCCCATCATGAATATTAAAAAATGAACTTTCGTCGTGATGTTACTCACGTTAGTTAGGAGGACGCTTGTTGCTTCTTGCCCTCATTTACGTCTTTGTCCTTATACATGAACTGGAAGTAATGATATGATAAAGAAATCTCAACTAGCGATCGCAGTACGAAGAAATAAATAACCAACTACAGCCAGCACCCAGCGGAGAACATCCTAAAGAGTTCAGACCAAAAGCATTTCTCTCTGTGAAAACCGACGAACCAAATGTCCGCGCTCTGAAAGGTGATGAGTCCATTCAACTAATAATCTAGTCATAACCACTTTTGTCTGATTAGTCATGATTGGAGTGCTTAATGTAGACTCATATTGCTTTCAAATTAAGCTTATTATGAGGGAATGTTCCTCTCTAACTACTATGAAACCGATCCATCAGTCTCCACCAAGGTCCATACAAACTAAATTCCACAGGTCATGCACAATAAGGTCCACACGAATTGGCTAAAACCTGTAGGCTATTAGACACGGCAAGAGTTGATATAATCTAACCGATTACCTGTTTCATGCTTCAGTGTAAATATATAT
This sequence comes from Darwinula stevensoni, assembly GCA_905338385.1. Taxonomy (NCBI): domain Eukaryota; kingdom Metazoa; phylum Arthropoda; class Ostracoda; order Podocopida; family Darwinulidae; genus Darwinula; species Darwinula stevensoni. Next base: position 5,400 of record CAJPEV010004089.1, read on the forward strand.
TAATTGACACTTTGCTTGAGCAGAGACCTGGCCGAGTGAACGTCGAGTCCGTTCCATATACACCTTCATTCGCCCTCTTTTTTCATGTCCATTCCGATGATATAAAAAAATAGTGTGCCAATCCTCACGTCCGTGATCCAACATAAATATCTGAAAAGTTCGTTCGTAAGGACAGCGAACAGGTCTCCAATGGTAATTCTTAAAATAGGCATACGGCAAAATCATCTCAGTGATTACGACCTTTTTTCTTGATTGACTCCTGGGGAATCCAACACCAGCCAACCGCAAACGATCGTATTTGTGATGAACCCTTCGAGAACGCTATAGCATAAGAGGGTCTTGGGAAATATATTATTCTAACCGTCTCTTGGTGTGACATCGTCAGGAACGAACAGTTGTTCACGGAAAAAATCCATCCTTTGACGTGGAATGAGCCACTCCATATCATCGACGTGAGCGATCAAACGGGGGAAAAAACACAACTTTTTCAAAGTGCTTCGGTCGAGCTCCAGGAAGTTCACTCTCCATCAAACCGTACTGTAGACTATCATTGCCTCTTCAAACCCCGCTCGGTGACAAGACTCTTGTTTCCCACAAACCCGCACGGTCTAAGTCTCACCTAGACCTGGATTACATCTCCTTGCCCGCATGGAGAATATGTGGAAGAATTTCGGCACTGCAAATATCTCCAAAATGCATCGGGGCAGTGCAGGAAAGCATGGAAGGTAGCTATAATGCATTATATCTATAATGCATTATATCAGGTGTGAATCTCAGGTGCAGCATATAAATGGATGTCGAATGCCGGTCTTCTAAATCTGATCCGTCTCCGGCAAACATATATTCAACCTGAGGTCCACAATATCACAAAGCCTCATGAAATGTGGCTCGTAGCACCTGGCCAATACATTCCGAACGTGTATCTCTATTACCGACCTGAGCTGGTGATGAACCTGGCTTGCAAGTGGAACTATCGCCGCGTACATTGCAAATATATGAAAAGAATGTTCATCTGCCCTTTTGAAACGTGTAAATTCCCTTCACTGAGCGACTTGGGCGTTTTTTAACGAAATATTACTTCAATTTAGAACGGGTTATGAGGTTTCTCGCGATTTTGGTGATACCGTCTTCACTCTTGAAGATCTAATACAGCAGGTCAGAAACGCTTTGAGACTTACAGTAGACGTAATGTGAACATCTGACCATTCCATTAACCCTTTCAGTCCAAGTGGGACTCAGTCCCGCATTTTCTTCGCATATGTTCTAGGGTTGCAAAGAAATGAACGACCTTGAGGCCATGGCAGGATTCTGAGTCCCAGTTCACCTCATGTTGTCAAGTTCGCAGCTGTCCACAGCAATATGAAGCTCTGTATTTCCTCCACACTTCAAAAATGGTGGCATCTTTTTTAAATTCATTTCTGCTAATACATTTCTTTCCCCGGCAATTTTTTCTACGTTCTTAAAAACTAGATAATGGAAAGTAAGCACAGGAATGCTGGGAAACATACGACCCAAAATATGGATACGAGTACTAGCTGAACTAATATCAATAATTTATTATGTTTGTATATGTTAAATTATTTAATAATCAATATTTATTTGACTAAATGAAACTATTTTAAATGCACTTTTATTGCATATATGAACCTCGTTGAAGCTAAAATAGTAAATGAAATTTTTTAATGCTAGAATATATTTCAGAACAGAAAAGAGCTAAAGAACATTCGTCAGGGCAAACTGCGGATACATGTTCTCGTGAAGTTTTAGCTCTTGGTCTTTCGATATAAATTCCCCGATAGTCCCAGGATCACCAAATGGATTGGAATTTCATGTAACGGTTTGCCTCTCAGGAAACGATTAAATAAGGCCAGGGATTTTTTGTTCCAAATACTTCTTACCTTCAGGAAGTTTTCTGATTCAAGCATAAGTCTTCAATGTTATCGGAGAATCAATCATGCTCCTCGAATTTGTATCAACTTTGACATCAAAGTGGTTTTACTTCTATATGTAGTAATGTGAAAACCAATTCTCGATGGCTTTCCCTTTCTTCAACCCCAAGCAATCATGGACGTGACTCCTAAGGCATGCAAGATTACCGTCCATAATGTGGATAATACATCAGCGAAACCAGTAATCAAAGTTTGAGGATGAGAACATTTCACGACAAGGGGAAGAAAAAGCACACCATCTTATGTGCAGAAGGGAAGAAGCAGAATTTGCAAGGAAGATGATGACCATTGAAGAGGCCCATGACATTTTCAAGCACGATGAACCTAAACAAAAATTGGGGAATGAAAGAGATGCAAAGCCTGTGCCGATTTCACTGCAAACGCCACACAAGGTATGTGTTTCTCACCATCATGTAAATATTGAATCTACTACTGGAAGCTATTAGCTCCCCACTCAATCAAAAAAAAAACGAAACAACTTATTCCTCAAAATACCGGGTGGCCCAAAAAAGGTACTCTTTTTCAGCGTGCATTATAGGTGCGGATAGGGTATTTTTCTGGTTTCAAGTAATGGTAAGAAGAAGACTCAGTTACAAAATGATTATTTTCAGACTCTAAATATCTTAAAGGATGCCTTAGAAAAAAAATTTTATTTCCGGTAACGAAAAATCTGTTTTACTAAGGTCATCATTTCTCTTTCCACTTTTTGTGAATGTTGGGCCAGGTTGGTGAGCGCAACGCCGATTTTTCCTAAACAAAGTTGAATATTAATATTTTCTTTCTAGGGCACACTTCCAGGAATTCCAAGTCTGAAAAAAAAAGTATTTCGTAGCTAAGCCTTCCTTCTTTCCATGTTACCGGAACAAATACCCTAGGAAGAATCACACCTAAAATGCGCACCGTAAATGCTGCACTGGCAATGCCCTGAACGCGGACAGATTACCTTCGAGAAGGACACAGGGACACCGTCGGAAGATGTCGAGGCTGAGTCATGCTCATGGTTTCAATGGCTTAATCATGAAAAGCAAAAAAAAAAAAGCGTGACAACGGTGAAAGGTGAAGGCACTAATGACGTCTATGAATGAAATCAGGTCTAAGCCTTCCTAGCAAACCGCTTGGTTAATCCATTTGAACCATCTCCGATTCCCAGCAACGAGAACTCATCGGGAGTTGATAACTTCGTCATGGACGGGTGCTGTGTATGAACGAGATTGCACACGACTTCGACGTTGCAGTTTTTCCTTGCTAAAATAGACCCAAGGGACGAAATGTACCATCGTAATGTTTGCGTGCCCCGACTACTGGCATTTTCCGTCGGTACCTGGACCGAAGACGACAAAAAGGTTGACGGAGGGAGTTTTTTTTTCTTCTCCTGCAATTTATGAACTTCGACTTAATATACACCGGATTACGTGAAAGAAGACAGGATATTATTCATAGTGAATCACGGCCGAAATTGTCGAACTATCATTTGCCGATTCTAATGCATTTATTTCGGCACCTGCGTAAATCTCATCTGCAGGTGTGTTTCTCGCATTGTATCTTGTGTGATTGTATCTTGTATTAAATAATTCGTGAAATATCCATAGCCTCACTTCGCCAATCAATGTTGGGTTATTTTTGCTGCTTGAGAAAGGGAAGTGGGAATTTTAGCAAAGCGGCTTCTTGTATTTTTGGCAATTCCTTTCGCTGCTCTTGCCCGTGCATTCCGCTCTCTAAATTAAAATCTCTGCCCGAAAACATTAAGCGATGGCTTAATGACGAGACAAGTTTCCTCATTAACTGATGACCTTCTCGAGTCACCCTGAAGGGAGAAATCGATGCCCTCGTCACGAAAAGAAAATATGAATCTCTGTCATTATCTCTATCATCCCGCAATCCCATCCTTGCTTTTTTTTCAAATGGATTCTCGTGCTCACTCGGATCTAGGTAGAGAGGTATTATTTGTAGTACGCCGAAATCACCAATGAAAAACTGCCGAATTAAAAAAAAAATACATATACTTTTTCTGCTGATTGTATCAATAATGGTAAAATGCCCACCATAATGGGAAAATGCCTACAATAATGGTAAAATGCCCCCAATAATGGGAAATGCCTACAATAATCGGAAAATGCCCACAATCCCCGGAAAGAATATTCCCTATGAATGCCAAGAGATTCGCCACTTTTAGATCCTGGTCAATCCAATGGAGATCCCATGCGATCTCGGAAGCGATCATGAGGAAGAGAAATAAATACAGTGACTGGGAAGCTGGGATTGACCGTCTTCAGAATCTATTGACAGAGGAAACTCAATTTTTTGTTGAAAAGGAAAATCTAATTCGAAATGAGAATCGGTTGTTCTCCTGAATTTTGCTCCGTTTTATCCCCGAATAACCACTACACCAACAGAGCCAAGGAAAAAAAAAATTCAGAAGGCCTTTAATCCTTTTAAAAGGCCTTCAAAAGTCCAAGGCTTTAATCAGTTTGCATCCAGAAAGTTTTCGGTCTATCTTGCTTTTTTATTTGAGAAACTGAGGAAGGAGTGCGACATAGTGGTTGGCGGAATCTGTTTTCAGCATTCGTTTGGCATGAAGCAAGTTGATTAACCGGTTACGAATTCAGCCTTTGAGAACCCAACTTCCTTCAGTGAGGAACAGCATGCTTTTTAGGCACCAGTAAGGGTGAAAACGCGGTTATGTGTTTGGAATGTCAATTTCTCGAATTTGCGAGAAATATTCTAACGATGACCATACCTTTAGGCCAAGTTTTTGTCTTCGTTTCAGGTCGAAGCCTGAAACGCGTCCAGGCGGAAGTATGTAGGTTAAAACATCAGTTAATGAATTACTTCATGAGGGTGTGATTTGGGAATTGCATTACCTCCACGAGCGCTAGACTGGGGTGACTGACCTCAGGCTACTCTGCATTCGAGTCGATGTTCTAAAACGGTCAGAGATTTATTGGCCAGCAACGACTCCTTCAGGTCTGCAGCTTGAGCCATTCCGATCTAAGAGACGCCCTTGGCTGACATGTTATTTTTTGCTTTTCGTGTTCTCCGGTAAGCGCCGACTCCAGATGGACCCTCGAGAAATAGCACTCTCCCGCAATTTGACTGTGATGTCGGATACGGTAGAACTCGGTGTTTTATAGTTACGGTAATGGCTGATCCTGAAACGTCTGAAGAAGCTTTTCATCATTGTAGAGGGCTTTCTAATCCGCTGCATCATTCATATTGCCCATGAATTCGTGTATTCAAGATCACAAGCGATCCTGACCTCCTATTCAGGCTGGACGGGATTTGACGGCCGAGAGGTTCCGAGTGAAGCGTTGGAGGCGGGCGGTCCCTCTCCCCGCCGATAGAGGACGCACCGGCTCTCATGGGGGAGAGTCTGATTCCTTGGGACAATATGCACGCTACTCTTTCCGACGCGTCTGGGAGACATGGAGGAGGCACGCCTTTAATATCACTCCTGTCACTCATCGACCTTGGCTACTGGTGAGTTTTCTCTTGGTCCTCATCTAAGACCGTAGAAGGGCCTCCCAGATTCAGGGAGTGTGGTCTTGTCTGACATCCGGCAGGCACCAACTTCTCGGTGTAATGCGTGTTTTGTCGAGTGCGTCCGCCGCATGGCCTGTCTGTAACACAAAAAATATCCCGCTAATGATTCTCTCTGTTGTCGACTCGTCTCCTAGCCATTGAAAATTTTATTGGGAAAGCTTGTGGTGCGATTGACACCTGTGTCTTTTTTCTAAAAGAAAGCTAGAAGGAATTTATTCATGGTCGGGATCATAGGCAACCTTTATGGCTTTTCCTGAAAAATAAGACTTTTGAACACGGCAAGGCAGAGATTACAATCCCGAAGATCTTGAGATGCAGCATCCTGGGAATCATGATGGATCGAAACACACTATGAGATTGAGCCGTGGGTTTTAATGTCAGACCCTTTAGTACGTGAATAGGCTGTTCTTTGGAGCTCGCCTTACTCATCGTATATGTTTTTGAGAGAGTGTCGGCCGCAAGTAATCGTCATTCGCCGGGAATAACAGGAAATAGGGATTCACATCCCAATATCCAGTTCCCCATATCCTCGTTGAAGGGGTGTGAAACCCCCCCCCCCTCTCCTTTCGATTTAAATACAGGGTGTCCAAAAAAATGTATACACACTTTATCAGCCCATAACTCAGTAACCTTTTCTCTTTTTCAGTTGCAAGTTGGTTGTAATAACGCGAAATACCAGACTTACATTTGAGCAGCGGAAATTTGTGTTGTAGTGGTTTTGGAAGTCAGAAAATATCAACGAAGTCCAGAAACAGTTTAGGAGTGAATACCACACAGAACCACCAACGCGTCTCACAATTTCGCGTATTCGAGATAAGTTTGAAGCGGTTGGCACTGTGCAAAATGTACACAGGCAACGATCTGGAAGACCTCGCACATCCAAAAGCCCCACGAGATCAAAAGAGGTGCTGGAACTTTTCCGACAAACACTAAGGAAACCTGTCCGACAAGCTGCTCGTGAAACGGCAATCCCCAAATCCAGTGTGCATGACATTTTAAAGTGTGCAAAATGGAAAAGCTACATTCTAAGATTAGTGCAGGCCCTGAACGAAGATGATCCTGATCGTAGGATTGAATTTTGCGAGTGGTTTTTATCAAATTTTGCCGAGGACACACTGTTTGCCAATAATATCGTTTGGAGTGATGAGGCAACATTCAAGTGGAATGGTACAGTTAATCGCCACAATTGTTCTTACTGGGCAACCGAGAATCCACTTGTTACTGAGGAACAACATGCGAATTTACCGGGCATTACAGTGTGGTGTGGATTATCATCCTTGGGTTTGATTGGACCATTCTTTTTTGATGTAACTGTTACTGGTGCCGTGTACCTCAACTGTACTGTGTACTGGTACCGGTACTTCAGGAATCAATCGTCAAACACATTCGTGAGCTATTCGAGGATGAGGAGGAATTTTATTTTCAACAAGATCCTCCCCATTTTCATCGCGATGTTAGGGCTTATCTGGATGAAACTTTCCCAAACAGATGGATTGGACGAAGAGGAAGTGTTGAGTACCCTCCGCGTTCACCAGATCGAACGCCATTGGATTTTCCTGGGGATACCTCAAAGATAAAGTTCATGCCACAAAACCAACAACTATCGCTGAATTACGGCAAGCTATTGAAGCAGGATGTGCAGCAACATCAACAGATATCTTAGGTGATGTATGCACTTCAGTTTCTCGACGATGTCAGCAATGCTTGGATGAGAATGGAGGACATTTTGAACACTTGCGTAAATGCATAATTTTTTATCACATTTCTTCTTCATTATAAAAGTATAAAATTGAATTTATGAAAATAAACATAGAAGTAATTAACAATCAACGTGTGTATACATATTTTTAGACACCCTGTAGTTAGGCTGATGAATTTTATCGATGAGCCTTAGGCAATATATTCATGGGGTTTGCTTGCAATCTGTTCTCATACATTCTCGAAGGGATTGTAAGAAATAGTTTCCCGATTGTTGTTTAGCATTTGCGTACATTTTCCTCGAGCGACAATGTCGACACCGATGTCGTCGTCTTCACCTGAGGCTTTCGGAAAAGAGAGAACGTGAGACCTGCGCTCGGGAAGAATCCAAAGATTTTCCTTCCTCTGGGGACGGATCAGGAAAATTGCCTTAATGGGGACACGAAATGGGCTGCATCGTTTCATTTTTTTAAGGTACTAAGGGAAGATGAAAATCGACCCCCCTAGAATCAAATTCTGGCTTTTAATTATTGTAGAGGACCCCAAGGGATGGCCTTGAAGCCACTTTTTGGCACTCTCAAGTCAAGCACCTGACCGTGGCGAATGGTCAAAGGTCATGATTTGCACGCCTCTCTTTGAAAATCTGCATCTCCCCAACCCTTGGTTGCAGAAACGTCAAATTTGCGCCATTTTCCTCGCCCCAGAACATGTTAAATTACGAGCCCAAAAATTTGCTCATCTCTCTGCTTCCCGAGACGCCGTGGCGCCTTTTGTGAAAATTCGCGTTTCGCAAATTCACTTCTTCCCTCGCTCATTTTCCGTAGAAACATTGCACCGGAAAAAGCATACCATCCTCGTCCGTCTTCGTGTCAAAGGGCACAATGATTCATCGATCCGTTTTCCCAGGAAGTTCGATGATACACCTCAAAATCCCTCTATTGTTCCATAGTACCCCAGATTCATGGTCATTTCTCGAGAACGAGAGCGAATCTAAAAAAATTAACACTCAAATCTGTGGGGAAGCCTCTTGGGAAGCTTCAGAACCATATTCAAGCGAATCCGTTCACCCACCTCAGATCCTTTACGATTTTACTGAACCCAATTTTGAAATGTTACGGCATTTCACAAACGTGGAGCCATTTTCTCCACTTCATTAGGAATTGATAATATACGCATTAAATTTATTTTAAGGAGGAGCGTTTCAGGATTCCAATGGTTCCGAAATCGTTCATTAATTCCACTGGATGTGCAAGTGGGAAAATAATTATTAAATCCATGCTTGTAATTTCCTCTTCATGATGGCTGTTAGGTGTTAGGTAGATAGGTTCTCCCTCCCCGTTGCATCGCCTACTCTCGCACTTCGCTCCCTCTCTTCTCGCGCCTCCCTCCTGCCTACTCCCCTCAAAGGAGGAGACATGTAGCCAGCCACGCTCTGCCGTATGCCAGACTTGCTGGCGCTTGTATTCCTTCCCTTTCCCTGTGTATCCGTTCCCCTTCTTTTCCCACGCTCAAGTTGAATTGAGAACACTCTATAATACTGAGTCCAAGTTCCGCGCAGGAGCAGACGACTTCAGCCCTACCTGATTGGCCATGGCCTTTGAATTCAAGAAGCAATGCCACGTGCTCCTCTACTCAACAATGGGCCTTGGGGGGCTGCCTCGCTTCTCCCTCCTTCATTTCGAAAACGTTTCGGTTTACCAAATATTATGCCCGAAAAAAATTTGTAGTCATGATTCTGCCCTAGCTGCTGGTTTAATTTTTTGGAGAGCTTTTTGACCATATTTAAGTGAGATTAACGCACGCAAAGGATGTCTATTTGGGTGAGTATTAGACTAAAATGAAAGCGTACAGCTTTAACATTTATACCACCGGTTTAGGTGAATTCCAGCTTACAAATCATGTCAGGAAGTGATTTTTCGTCAAGCTTGTCACTGTCAAGATGTGGGGGGGGGACGGGTTCTGACGGAAAGGGAGGTGCATGATAGAGGCATTATTCTTTACATACGTTTATCTTACTTAAATTACATCAAACAACCAAAATAAATTATACCATTTGCTTGGGTAGACTCTGGACTACAAGTCTTGTTTCGGCAGAATTTTTCGTAGACCGAAACGTTTTCGAGATAAAGCAGAGAGAAGCTAGGCAGCCGACAAGAATGCTTAGAAAAAAATGGAATTCCTGAAGTGAATTCGAAACGATAAACCACTGGTCATAAACTCAACTCCGCAATGACTTCAGCACTCAAAATAATGTAGGTTTTAGTTATAGCCCACTTCTTGCCATCAGAACTTTGTTTTAGTTAAGGTCTCTGACGGGATTTAGATCTGCCTTTTAGTCTAGTTTTCGCGCTTAACAACCAAACTCACCTCTGATCAGATCCTGATCGAGAAGGCCTTCGTTCTCAAAGAAGTAATTGTGGTTTCACGTTTTTATTTTAAAATTCGTTTCCGAATCCTTGTATAGCAATTTAAACTTCATACGATTTTCAATGTTAGTTTTCATCATACTTCTGCAGGACAATATTTACGGACATTTGTAAATTACTGCTTCCTTCATCGTATGATTTATTTTTCTCGCGAACGAAAAAAAAATATTTTTCTCCTAGTTCTTGTTGACAAATGCAAACGTAGTTCAACGCAGCAACTACTGAATAGATTATTCCTTTCCAGAAAACTTTCTCCAGCTCTGCCAATCAATTTTTTCGGACACAAAAGCCTTCTTATAAGCTCTGCCAGCTATTCCGCGAACTATTCAATAGAAGTAGCATATGCTTGCGTAGGTATTTAAAATTGTATCGGGCCGTGAAAGCGCACAACCCATGCTGCCCTTCTGCTAGTCATGCAAACGAACAAAGCTGCAGTGAACTTCTTCTGCGTTCCTAACAGCGTGCAGGTTGTTAGGGTCTTCTAATGTGAATGCCTTCATTGCTGTCGATGCTCCAAAATCACAAGCTGTCCCTTCCTGTGGGATGGATATTCCTTTTATTGAATTAAATAATGCAATTTCCTGTTACTCCTCAACTTTCAGACGACAATAGGCACCGCCGATGGCTATGAGATGTAAATACGTCACCGGCCCACCAGGCTAAGGTGGCTTTTGGTCAAATAACTATTTGAATCTAGAATGTCGAATAGAAAATGAATAGAAATTATGAATTCATTCATCGTTTCTATTCGTTGTGGTTCACTGTTTCCACTTCCAATTGGCTGACATGTGATAGTAGCAAAAAGTTAAATAAAAGATGAGAATGCTTATTCATGGCAGTATTTCCTATTCAGTAATTCGAAGGGATGGGAAGAAAGTTACGATTTTTTTTATTTAGTATTTTCAATGAAACCTTGTCTTTCGTTAGCTTATTGCTTGTGTTCGAGGAGCGGAGACCTCGTCGATGAAAATCATAAGCGTAGCATATATGAAAAAGTGTGGGGGGGGGGGCTCGGAAACTGCGATTTCATGCATATCTGGGGTCTTTTCCCTATTTAATTAATTCAATTCTTGAGAAGCTGGGGTGGTGGGGGGCCACGTGCCCCCTCTCCCGGTTTCTCCCGGCGATACGCCGCTGATGAAAATAGAATGAAAAGCAGCGGTATAAACTTGAGTCAGCAGCAGACCCGGCGCGGGAAAATGCGGCAAAGACATTGGGCCACCTCTGGGTTCCGAAGATTTGCCCCTCACTTCAGTTTCGATTATAGAAGTTACATCAGGGAAAAAAAAATGAAAATCACTACATTTTTATTAAGCAAGGAAAGGAGAGGAATCTGTGCAGGTTGGGCGAATGGTTTAGCGTTCGTATTCTAGGAACTTTTCCCACCTGCTCATCCATCACTTTCTTGTGATTCAATGACCTACCGATCTCCCTCTCGATAGTATGGCTTGTCCTGTCGGGCGTTCTTGTGACATGCTTGGTAAGTTAAGCTTCAATTCCTTTTTCACTCCGTCTTTGCTTCGTTTGCTCGGAACGCTATTTTTGCTTGGTCGGAATTTCCCTCATCTTTGAGGATCCTGGCCGTCTTCGAGACTCCCCACTTCTTTGCTGGTTCTGGCCTCGATTCTTCTCGCTTGCTCAGAGCTCTCTTCTTTTTCGTGATCCCTCGCTTTTCTACAGCGTGTAGGATTCCATTATTCTCTCTTCTTTGCGTCTTCTCCTCGATTTGCATTGCCTTGTTTTTTTTTTGTATTTTCCATCTGCATCTGTCCTCTCTCCTCCTTCTTCTCTTCCACCATATTATTTTTCCTCGCTTCCATCACACACCGAATGGCGTCATTGCCGGAGATTGTAAAAGGAAAGTGATGCTTATTCCTGAAGCCGGGCTTCTTCGACTAATTTCGGCTAATCCAACTGGGTAATTATCAAATAGTTGGGAAAAGTGGACTACAAAGGTATCAATGACTCTAAGGCGCGAGAGGGTGTAGAGCTCTCTGCACGGGGTTCCATTATTACTCCAAGGAATTTCGGAATTGTCTGAAGGGTCGCAAACAGCTCCCCATCAACAAAAGGAGTGCTTCCTTGAGATTGGTTTCCAATCCCTTTGGGAAAGGCAGAGTGATCTTCGAAGAAAGGATCTAAGGACGGTTCTCCAAAGAATGCAACCTCGGATGAACCCGCCTCCAAATGATTTTTTTTTGTCTCTCATCTTCATTTTCATTTTGTCTCTCATTTTAGATAGATAATAGATGGATCATGATGGATCGAAGGTCACTCTGAGATGAAGCCGTGGGCGTTCCGATAGTGTTAATTGGTAAGGTTAATGTCAGGTCCATTTCCATGTGAGCGTGAATGAATAGGCAGTTCCTTTGAGTTCACCTCACTCATCGTGTTTGTTTTACAACGATGTGCTAACAGGAGGTGATCGTCCTTCGCCATTAAGAACAGGATATACGGATCCTGTTAAAGTGATGTGAATGACTTCTTGCTCCTATCGTCGAAATGACAGGGATGGAATGGAGAGGAACAAACGAATTTCTTGCGTTCGGAGTTGTAGTGGTTGCATGCCTGATTGGAAATCAGGAGGCCTGGGAGCCCGACCGTCCACCGGCTTTCTTTCGTCCTATCATGCCATACAACCTTCCCCTCCCAACCGTTCCCATGAACAAGAATACCTTTCCTTTCTCTCCTCGACTAAACTCTTTCAATGACAAATTAACATGTGAGTGGTCAGAGATGCACTGAACTCAAGCAAAAGCTTGCTTGTAACTGAGGCTCATTGCTATTCAATACATCCCAGACTGGATGACATTTCACTTCATCAATTGGTGTCTACTCCCTCTTGGCCGTGGCTGCACATGCTGCTATGAGCTCTTGAATGATTTTCAAATAGGGTCTTCAAATGCACACGCTACCAAAGGAAAGTACTAAATAATGAGCCGATAAGTTTTACTGATGAGATAAAGCTTACCATGAACCATGATGATCATGGACGAAACCATAAAAACTACTTATCTCAAAAACGTATGACGAAAAGAGAATGAGGGCCGACCGATGTGTCTACTGGTTCAAATCATTGCAGGAAGGCAGAGGAATCACTTTGAAAAGGTTTATAACTAGGCATTTTTCGTTTTTTTTTTTAATTATTTTTCGCTTTTAAATATTTAATTTAGTTTTTTTTGTTAAACAATTTCGTTTTGTGTATCATGAAAAAATACGAGTTGTATCATGGCAAAGATGTTATGCTCGAACTCGTTCTTTGATCTGTCGTGGTCTTTGATTTGTCGAACTCGTAATGCCCGAACTCGTTCTTTGATCTGTCATGGACAGTACATGTAATTCTCATGAGAAGCTCCAAAGATCCAAACATCTAAGATAACCGCTTCTCGGCGGACGAAAGACCGCACGGTCCACATCGGAAATGAAAAATTTCGAGAAAAATGCTGTGTCTTCACAGTACGAGGCTTCAAAAGGTATCTCATGACGAAAACCAAACCCCGCTTTGTTCCCCAGATACGTAGGACTATCCGTTTGTTTTTAGAGATGATAAAAAACAAAGAGTGAAGCTTGCGGATGAAATAGGATTTGCTGCATTCTTTTCCTCCAAAGGGACAGAAAGAGGATGTCGGTGAACTCTTCTCATTCCGGACACTGCTCATCTTGAGTGCAATAGGGAAACTCGTTGTGAGGGGGCAAACTCATTCCACGAGGGACGAGAGATTCCAGAGGCAACCTCCATGAGGCTCCCTTTTCATTTCCCAAAATGTTTTCCAGCACTGAACAATTCCATTCCCTTCTGAGTAGGCATTTTATCTTGTTTTTCCGTTTGCGTGGACACATCCCATGCATTTGAAGAACTTTGTTCTTCAAAAATGAGAAATTTTGATCACAGAACTGTTGTCGATTTCAATATTATGCTAATTTCCATGAAAATGAGGATTCATGTTTTTTGGCCTCACAGGCTATATTCCAGACAGGCAATTGAGCAAGATTCCTTCTGCTGATGAAGCAGCAACAGCTAACTCTGATTAAAGCGGTTTTGGGAAATTAAAAGAGTTAGGCAAATGTGGGATCATATTTAAGAAAGATATTGATATATTCATTAATGACATCGCTCTCAGTTGGCGAACTTTATTTTGGTATTATACGGTATTTACCTTTTAGTACCTTCTCACTTGAACCGCTGGGGAAGATCAACTTCATTTAAATATGGCTCTAGGCGGTTGGCACTTCAGTACGAGAGTTTTCATGAGATCCTGAATCACCAATGAATCATATTTCGCTTCGACAATAGGTAAAGTGTGAGAAAAGCGAATGCCACAATAAACAAGCGTCATGGGTGCACCTGACAATATTGCAAAAAGTTGAATTAATCATTTTAAATCATATTTTTCAAGTATCTATGATAATACGGCGTTGCGAAGCTTCTCATCGAATCATGTTCGCTAACATAATATGATGGGACAATAATACCCGAAAATTTTGCACTTTGAAGAAAAAAACACGTTCTGTTAATGCAAGGAGCGTCTCAGTACGAAAACTCTATTTCAACCAAGTCCATTCGGTCATGCGCAAGGGCGAGACGACAGACTATGGCGAGTATGCATTATAATCAGTCAAGCCACAAATGTATATGCCCAAATACATATGAGAAAGTAACACAATTCATCAAATGAATTTAGAATTATATTGAGCGCATATTCAAAGATATATTTTTGAGGCAAAGAAACAAGTAAAGCATAAATAAGCTACTTTATTTTCACTGTTCATTTGACAGTGCTGTTTGAGAAATTAGCTAAAGGCTAACAACCTTGGCAGCTGAAGCTATTTATACTCCTGCTGATGACACATTTATTATTAATTCTTGACTTTTCCTTGAAGCGACAGATTCCATAGTCATTGTATATAAATGCGGATGAGCATTACAAATAGTTTTTGGCATCCTTCCAAGGACGGCTTTCACCCGAAGTATTAGATCTTCTAGAGAGAACACGCTGGCATCGAAATCTCGGAAAACGCCATATACCTTCCGAAAAGGGGTATATTTGTCATTGCTAAAAGAACAACCCGCTCCATGGAGCAAAAAAATTCCCTCCGAGATTGCAGCTTCGCATTCATTTCGTGGATATTGACAGTGAGTCGCTCTGTAGTTCCAGTTGCACGGGAGGTCCAGGATGACCTCAGGTCTAGCGTGCAGGTATATGTTCATCACATCTTGATCCACTATACCCAGATTCTGCCAATGTTCGCTGTAGATCTCTTCGAGTTTTGACTCGAAGTTGACTTGTCTTAGTTGCGTCAGGTTTAGAAGGAGAACGCCGCCATTTATTCCGTATCCTTTGTAGGCAGGAAGCGGAGGGACCCATTGGTTCAAAAGGGCCTGCACGGAATTACAACTCCCGTTCTCGTATTCCATCGCTGCTCCAATGTACTTCGAGGTTCCCATGACATGGAAATACTCCCACAAGTTCTCAATCGGGCTAAGGAGGATAGAATCGAGATCGACCAGGATGACCGAGTCGACATCATGAAGGATCGAACCGATGAAAATCTTCATCGTGATGCAAGCCTTGAAGAGGCCTTTCCAATTCACTGTTGAGTGCATCGGGAATAGCACTTCTCGGAATTCGATGGATACTCGCGGTGGCAGCATCTTCCTCAGCTTTGCCACAACGCTGCACTTTCCGGTCTGGTCCGCCACTACTATGAGGTGGAATGGTGCCTCCGATGTGAGTAGCATGGATTTCATGAGCGTGAGGAGGAAGTCTGCCTTGCTGCTTCCGCATATCGAAATTGCGATGGTGACGTTTTTCGAGAGACCCTCTTTCGTGGTAGCGTTAACAAACGGCTCATCACATGGACTGGCTTGACCGCCCTCTGACTGCAGCTGGTGCTTCCAAAATCGAACCACAGATGATGCTAACAACAGAGAAGTGAGAATTGCAACGCACCTTTGACATATCTGCATACAAGTAGACATCACCGACGCTAGTATGGAACTCAAGCAGGCGGAATGAACGTTTCAACGTGAACAAAACGTTTCAACGTGTCAACCTCAACGTTTCAACAAGGTCTCCACAGATGTGTGTCCTCATCATTGGAGGTTGCAAATCTTCAAAAACATATTTCCCCTGATTCATCATGACTTACAGTCGGAGTGACTGAGCAAGATTTACCAAGCATAAACCAGAAGCAAACCGTAATTCCAAAGTCTTAGTATTTAATTATTCAATGGAAACGTCCATGTCGAACGTGATTCAAAAGTTTTTTGGATGATTTCCAATAGTATTTCATGAAAAATAAAGACATTGCTAAAAAAAAAAGTTTAGTTCACAATTAGCAAGCCAGACGCCACTTACATGTTTAGAGGTGAAGACAACGGAGACCCTCTGTTTTAATGGAATCATCTTCGAAGCATGATTGTTCATTTAGAACTAGCGAGTTTTTTAGCCCCTCGGGGAAAGAAACTCGCTATGATGACGTCTTCGGCGCTCCATTATGCTCCAATGATTGAGTCATTGGATATATCCGTTTTGACTAACCAGCTAAAACTCCTGGGATGATAGGCATGTAGATTACTTAGTGCTACTTGGTGTCAGACTACTTAGTGTACTAAGTTACTTCCCATTATGTGACGCTTTCGGCAAACTAAACGGTAGCCAACAGGCCACAGTGAATTCAGGGAAATGAAATAATCCACTTTCTTTTGATGGTTTGTACTGGATTTTCTCTGCCGCATCAGGAACCTGAAAACTGTGGGTCGCGAGCTTCTGGACCCAAAAAAGCTTGAGAACCACTGGTTTAAGGTAAACTTTTTTTTGGAAACGTGCTACCTAAAAATGTTTGCCATGTTGAAATTGAGCTAAAAGTCAGGAATTTCCATGGAATAATCGCTTATAGATATTATTAACGGAATTTCAGTTTTCTGAATCTGCCTCCTTCCTAGAACAATACATTTCATGGAAAATGTATTCCAAAAAAGTATGCCCAAAAGGAAATACCTCGAAAAGAGAGTTCTTTTCCGAAAGTGCTTAGGTGCAAGTATCATTTAAATTTCAATTTCTATATTTTCGCTTTGTGAGAGCAAAAATTTATGGAGTCCCTGTGTTTAAAAAAAGGTACCTGAAGGGGGATGTGCAAGCAAAAAAAGAAATTCCTCAATATATATTTATATATCCCACCAACTGCAGCATTACCAAATATCACTTATTTATCCATTTTGGAGCTTCTTGGGGCGAAAATGTATTTGGTAAAATATTCCCTTAAGATAGTCATTCTTGGAAAACCCTCTTAATACTGTATAATAGTTAATTATATTATTATGGAGAGGACTACTTGCGTGAGATATTTCAGCTTCCAATAATTACGTTCTTCAAAGTGGCGAAAGCATATTGAAAGTACATCTGTGTCAATAAAAGTGCCATGAGAGGACGTCATCGGGATTTTTATTGAAATCATTACTCCACTGATTTATTGTGTGCCTGACTTCAGATCTCTTTATATGCTCCCGTTTGTCATATCGGAAAATATATCGATCACGGAAAATGAACCACCCAAACTTGGGGAGTCCCAGTTTCAGAAAAATCAACGACCAACTTCGTACATCAGCTCAGACGAATGGAGGAAGACCGGGAAAATGGAGGAAACAGCAAAGGCACGATTCGCAAATCACTTTTATTCATTGCAAGCTCCTGTTTACTATAGATTACAATTTTAATTGTTTGCCATCTACCAAAGCGATTACGATCGAGGGAAACAATACAACTTTTGAAAACTCTCGCACTCGTCGGTTCCTTGCGTCGTTCGAGAGCGCTTTCGAAGAACGAAAAGTGATCTGGCTCGGAAGCAAAAACGAAAGAAAACGTAATTCGGAATTTCAGCGACCGCACACCGACGAATCCCCTCGTATTTCGTCGTGGACGCTTGAAATCCATGCGTTCCCGGCAGCAGGCGATAGGCGTTCCAGTGAGCGATGCCAGTGTCCTCTTTCAAACGCCACTGCAACTTACGTCTCTTTGTCCATCCGAAAGGTGGCGAGACGAGAGATTTTCCGTGAAAGTTGCCTCCCTTCCATTTTGTAAGGTCGACTTGCAATATCCATATCGCAAAGGCACATCGTCGGATGATAAGGAACATTTACGTTGAAACCCCAAGTTGATATCTCGAAGCATATGAACATGCTGTTTGGGTGAAAACACCCAAACCGCATGTTTATGCTAATTTTACGTAAAATAAATGTAATTTTTTTCCATGTAATATCATTTTTATGCAAACCATCGCTAAAATAATGTCAACATGTTTGCAGAAATGTCACCTCTGTGATACGTAAACAGTGATATGACGTTAAAATTGCGTAAAATTGGCAATCCCGTTTACGTTCAGTTTCAGTCTTGGTCGAGCGTTCGTAGCGTGAGGACGTGTTGGAGGATACTCTCGGGGTTCTGTCAACTAAGTCGTGAGTTAGCTGTTATATGGTTCCTTTGTAGCAGTATTCATAAGTTTTCTGATAGCTACATCCAACTTCACATAAGATAGGTATCAATCAGCTTAATTACTTTAATTATTAGTGCATTACTCCTAGTATTCTTTCTACTACAAGGACCAGGACAGTACAGTCCTACCGGGTTACAACTAGTGTGAAGTACTGCAAAGTATAAGTCTAAAGCAGTAGGAGTGTCAATAGGGATCAATAACATTAAGTAAGATGCCTAGGTTGTGTGGATGCGTTNCACACTAGTTGTAACCCGGTAGGAGTGTCAATAGGGATCAATAACATTAAGTAAGATGCCTAGGTTGTGTGGATGCGTTCGGTGCGGGGATTGGGTTGGTGAGACTAGTCATCACACAGGTGGATCATCTGCATAATGGTCTTCTTCACTCTTTTCTCATTGACGTTCAAAGAAAGTTCATTGATATGGAAGAATGTATTGTAAACTTTACTTCCACTGGGATAGGACAAGAAAGTGTCATGTGAACCTTGTTTAAGCTCAGGCATGTCAAGTTTTTTTTTCAAGTTTCTCTTGTCCTTCCGAGGACATCCTTCTCAGACCTCGATAGAATGCATTATCGCGATTGAACGTTTCTGAGAATATGTAATTAGCAACCGTCAACGATGGAGCAGAGCCACAGATGTCCTTTGCTCGATTGAAAACAGCTGCAATTGCTGCATGATCAGGAAGATTCAGATCCTTTCCCTTTGGATTCTCCAGCTCTTCTTTCGCCTGACGAAGTAATTGTTCGAAACTTCTCTCCTTCAGGATAAAACCCGATGGGAGTGAATAGCGGATTTTCCCAACCTCGGGATAGTGTTCCTCAATATATTGTTCAGCTGCCTCCATGAATGGAACTTCCATTCCATGTCCCAAGTATACTTGGAGAAAATGCAGTACGATGTAATATAATAAATGATCAGTTTTCCTTTTAAAACATTTTCCTACAATTTAATTGATGTTTCCCTCGCGTTTCCGCTCCTGTACGGCAATGAAAACATGAGCGAATGCTTCAGGACGTTTAAAGGATACGTAGTAGGAATTCCGAAGAAATGTTTACCTCGCTATCTACTACCTCATGAAATCCAAAATACCTCAGTTGGTTTTCACCTCAACCAGTATATATTAATGACTACACAATGTCCAAAATGCCAACACATCCATCCATTTTACCTCACTCTCATTCCTTCACCCTATAGAAGGCCAGTATGTTGGCAGAACCAATTCTCGGAAACATCGAATATAGGGGAGCGGACCCAGTTAGCGAACACCCTAAGGAGAAATAATTGAACTCTAGGTCAGTAATCACACTGAAGAACATTCTTGATGCTGATTCCGCTTTCCTTCCACTCCCAGGTGTCATCTGATAATATTCATGTAAATCCTATCGTCTTCTGCTACACGCATTTGCTGCAGGACAGCTCAAAACGCTGCATACTTGAATTTCATAGATAGCGAACAC